>JBBYHQ010017808.1:0-34493 GCA_038382645.1 Spergularia azorica | reverse complement strand
CAGCCTTGTTGGGGTCGGACTTCGGTCCAGATTCTTCATCAGTATCTTCCACAGGTAATCCAGATCCGTCGTATGTAGATTTACATTAAGGTAATCAATAGCATCTTTATAATATTTACACTCCAAAAGAAATTTAGGCAGAACTTCAACGACACCAACAACAACAACCGAGCCTTAGTTTCAAAATGATTTAGAGTCGGTTGGCATGAACCGTCATCTAAAACTGTCATATATAACCATTAGAAAAGAGAAAAATTGGACGAACAAGGTACTGCACGAACGAGTATATGAAAAAGTAGTGAAACACATTACTAAGAAAGTTTAAAAATCAAACCAAGAAAACCCAAAAAAAAAAAAATGAAATATTATACCAAGGGGTGAGCAAAACCGGGTGAGCAGACAAATTATGGCCCGTACCAACCCAAATTAAATGAGATATACGTTCTTAGATTACCCGACAATAAGGATACTAGTATCCCAATTTGGCTATTTTTATTCTTTCTAGTTTAAATATCTAACCAAACAAAATTCAATGATGTAAAATATATTTCGTCCAAGCTCCACAACAAAATTCAGAAAAATGCACAAAACCTGCAAACGATCGGGATTTTACAAAGATGTTTACTGTGAAGTAAGGGACTACACACTGAATTTCTTACTCAGGTAGCAAACCTGCTGGTAGTGGGCATTAGTTTTTTGTCTCAATGTAAACAGGGTCTAATTCGGTTACCCAGTCATGTTATTTCACTACTTGTACATGACCCATTTCACATACAAAAACCAGATTAAGTATTCTCCCGGTTTTACCAAAGTTTTTGGGTAACTGAAATCGGGTAGCAGGGTAGGAACGGACTATTAAACTGGGTCGGGTTTTCTTTGCTCACCCTTGGACGACACCATTCAGCCTTGACCAATAGAAAAGCAAGACATCGAACTACCAACCAATGCAAGCAGGGAACACTGGCTTGGAAACCAGCAAAAGAAAATCGTTTGTTTCCCAAAACGGCAAATTGCCCATGAGGACATAAAAAATTCAAGTGAAAGAGCAAACTTGAGAATTGAAAAGCAAAAGGATATTGCGCATCAAATTTTGCACGAAGAGCGAGCTTTTTCAGCGTTCGTTCTACAATTGCTGCATCATCTTCTTTCTTTGTTGGGCCTCCTTCCCCATTCAAGTTGACATCATCAGTTTCAGCCATTTCTACATCTTCAAAATCGCCATAGGAACTACCCTCATCATCGTCATCACTGCCAGCCTCAGATGCATGAGCTCTTTGGGCAGCTTTAGACCAGTCTCCAGTGACAAAACGATCTCGAATGCTTTCAACAAGGTCATCATCATGCCAGTTCTTGAAACTCGAAATACTGGCAAATTTTGAGCAATCATCACTATCAACATTCCCAGTACCTAAATCATCTGTCAGCTTCTGTTTACAAAGACATGAAGATAATCGTCACAGGTTGAATATGCTTCACCTGAGGGAAAATCAAGTTGCTTATATGAAGGAAAACACATTACGAAGAATTAATAACAAACCTTTGCTGCTTCTCCTTTCGGTCGGAAAAATTCATCACCACTATCATCGTCACTGCTTGTTTGGATTTCGCTTGCATCATGAGCCATGTTTGATGTGGATTTTCCATACACAAGCTGCATGAGATTAGTATTCTGTCTGGAGATCGCTCGTTGTAACAAGGTATCCCTCCATCTGGAACCATTTTCAGCATCTTCCACTATCACAATGACCAAATGTTAAAAGCGAAGATAAAAGGCACAAAAAGTTTAAACCCCATTCCCACCTACCCTGACCATAATAAAGCTCATAAACTTAATGAGTTAAAACTGGCAAGAAGGTGGAACATACTAAACAGCTGCATAGCCCAAACTGTTTACTTATATTTAGTAAAATTTTACCATCAACCCACTCTACAAATATCAGAGCTCAACTATCAAGGCCGAGAGATTTGCTGAAAAGATGAACCTTTTCTTCACTAGTAGTCCAGAACTCTGCTTGATTAAAACTAAAAAAACAATCCTGAGCTTTCACCTCCTACTACTCTCAAGGCTCTCTCTTTAGCTGTAGTTGTGAGGACTTGTGACAAGGTCAAAGACATAAATTAGTCTCGGGGTCAACTGAAAATGGCATTTTGGTCATCCATTAGAAACAAACATGAACAAGATTTAAACCACTCCTCAAAAGGAAACGACACACTATTGCACCATTCGGCATGTTTTGCAGCCTTCTCCCTTTAATTGCTGGGTATGAGATCTCAAGGCACGTATCAAAGCCTAGGGTCAGTCACGAGCGGAAACTTGGTCTCTCGGATAATGCCACTACTTATACAAGAGCGCAAGGAAACTGAACAGTTACTTTCCGTGCACCAGCAAGGCCACCAAAGAATAAAATCTCATAATCCAAAAACCAATCCTCGCGATCCCCCCCCACACAGGGCAAACGTTTAGCTGCTTACATATCATGCCTTATAACTTATGTACATCTTGTCAGAAAGTCAAGTACAACATACAATATGATAAAGTATGTGGTTCCAAGGAGAGCCATGTAAAGAACTCCAAGGTTTCTGAAAGTTAAAAAATGGGCTACATACACAACCAAAAAACGTACAAAGTTACAATAGGCTAAGTTCCTGTTATATTTTCATGCATGTATTCAGGCAATTCAGCCATTATGGCCCATCGGATATTTTTTTCAATTAGGTAGAAGGTAATGAGCCATTTTCTCCAACATCTTTGTTGTGGGGTAGCCAATAGCTAAAGTTGACGTTTTATTATAAAGCGTTAGAGAATGAGTCCTAGCTAAAAGGTAGTATGGCATACCTTTATTCTCCTCATAGTCTAGAGCATTATCTGGATGAGATGCTTCAGCAACTTGATCATCCTCCCCATTGTTGTCATCACTTTCATCATCTTCCATACCAGTATCATCTTTCTCATCATCATCATCCTCTCCATCTTCGCTAGAATGCTGTGATCAAAATTAACAAGAAACATAGATATGATTAACAAGTAGAAAGGTTATGTATTGATTTATTTACTATGATCATAAAAATTGAGAATTCAAATTCTTCTGTAAATTTAGAAAATATAAGTGGGAATTATGACAACAGATGAACAGAAGACATACACTTTTTTTTATAAGAAAAAATTCATTGATAGAAATTATGAAGCAAATGATCGAAAGGTGTTCTCATGCTCGAAAATAATCAGATCTGCCCACTTCTTTTGCAAAAGAATTAAAGGGGTTGCTTCAAAAGGACCTGCTGCCTTAGCCTAAATATAAGTCAGAATAAAAAACCCTCCCCCATACATAGTCAAGAGAATGACGTTGCCCCGAAAATATTCGGAGATTCCGTTCATTTCAAATGCACCAGAAATAGCAAAGATGGCATAATTCCAAAGCAACTTCTCTTTATTCATCCCTAAACCCACAAACTTCATCCGGAGATATTCACGTACATAGGCAGGGCAGGCCCACTACTCCTCATGTACAGCAATCAACCGATTCCAAAGCATATAAACAAACAAGCATATTGAATCCTAATCTTGAAACATGAACTCCTTTAACTATGCAATCAATGTAATTAACAACAGCAATAATGCAACATGTGCACAGAGTAAACAGTTACTTCAGAACTCTTTCACCAATTCACACCGTTACTGCACTACGTACCTAAATATTTCACACTTCAAGCTTTTCAGAGCAGATGGTTGACCAAAAAAGAATATGATGTAACAATATTACAGTAATTGATCAGAGGTCCCCCTCCCCCCCCCCCATCTCACCCTTCCTCTCCACCCATATTAAAATAGGCGTAGGCACAGTAAGAAATGTGAGCAGGTTCACAATGGCCAACTTCACAATTTTAAGATCAATCATATGTAACATGCAAAGGCGTAGGCCCCAAATATCTTGTAATCTCAAAGAACTTTCATTATGACTTGTGAGGCTGAAAGTACCTACTACAGTCACATCCTTACCTCTTTCAAAAAAAATATAATGACTGATAAGAGTCAGAGACACACGTGGTACAAATGAGGGTGCAAAAAGCAAATGAAATAGCAGCATAACAGAGGCTATATTAGAGGTATGTAGTCTCTGATCAGATAGAGGTTGTATCAATTACCTCTTCATAAGCATCATCATCATCTATAAAATTTACTTTCCTCCTGATCCTACCACCAGCGAACTCAACATGTTCCTGCACATGAGCCCTCACCATCTTTTCAACATCTGTTTCATCATCTGAGGACTCTGAACCATCCAAATCAGAGTCAATATCAACATTTTCTTGGTCCGATCCAAATGCTTGGTGTTCAGCAGCAGCCACGTTAGCTTCATTTTTATCTTGTCTCCCACTAAAAAGTTTGAGGCGGCCTTCTTGCAACTGCTCATCAATGGGATTGTCCACTTTTTGGAGTGATTTTACCATCTCCTCACCAATATCAAATTTTCCTGGTCAAAGAAGAGTAATGGCCAAAGCACGTTAAGAGTCACTCTTAAAATTAAAGGGAATAAAGCAATAGCAGAACATAACAGTGGAGTACGGCTAAAACTACAGACAACCTTTACGTGCAGAGCCTCTGTTTTCAGCTCCTTCTGAAAATTGAACCAAATTGTCGTTTATGTTTATGTAGACGGCATCTTTGTCATATACAAGATCGCCAACACCAGACATGGGTGCATAAAATAATTTTTCTTTGTCGCGTAATCCTTTCTTTTTAGCAGCTGATGGTAGAGGGCACGGATCAGTCAGACTAGTCACGGCAGCAAGGTTGAAATCACCAACACCAGCAATATGTACCTGCAAGAAAATTACAATCAGACAACCAAAAAACATTTTCCATGTGCCACAAAAGAAACCTACGGACAAGCGAATTGAAATACAAGCAACTCAAAGTGCCACTAAAAGGAACAATACAATGGAATTTGTCACCTACCTTATGTCCCTTTTTCAAATTACAGCCTCTCAGATAGCCATAAAGTGTCACATTCCTGTCACATTTTTTATTCATCTGCACTCTTTCTGGGGGAGTGATATCTTCAAAACGATCCACTAACACATACGGATGAGTCGTACGCCAAGACAAAGGATGAAATTTCATGACCGAGATGAATTTCGAGAGATTAAGTATCTCACGAGTAAGGTACCTGTCTCACCAATAAAAGTGAGTAAGACAATATCTAACAGACAATCGCATTCCGTGCTGAGCATGAAATTTTAAATAAATGAAGGGTACTGAGACTACTCACTTTCCGTGTGAAAGACCAGACAAGTAGAACAACTTAGCTCCTTGATATGTTTCTGTCCAAAAGCGATGTTTGAGTCGCTGCTTTGTCTTCCTCAGTCTCTTTACATCGGTGAACTTCTTATCATCAAGATGTGTAAGAACTCCCATGACCTTAGGAAATCCATGAACTTGCATGAGGTTTAGAAACTCAAATGTCTCCTGCAAGAAAAAATGGATATGAGACACTCACAAGTCACAGCTTAGTGGCATTAATTAGTGATAGCACAATCATATGTTTTCATGTACAAAACAATGGGGGAGGGGGGAGTATGAGATTCACACTACCAAATATACGGTGAATGATGTTGAACTATAATGTTGACATCATATTTACTTCAGAAATCCAGATTCAAAATCCAAAGGTCTAGAAAATTACAGTATGCACAGAAACTTTAGAAAAAGCCAAAAATTAACAACCCACCATTTCAAAGCCATAACTCGCATCTACTAGAAGCAGAGCCAGATCAGCAAATTTTGCACAATCAATCATGGCGTTCATGTCATTAGGACACTCAACGAACTGCAGGCGCCTCAATTTACCTGCAACAAAATAAACCATCAAATAAGCTTGTGGCCACTTCGAAGGTTCCTGAGTTAGCCCTGCTCTAATACACTAGAGCTCAGCCAACCAAAATTCATGAACGAAAAATCAAATATCCCTGGATAGCGAGAACAAGTAAGGTTGAAGTCTTTAAATTGTCATCCTCGGAAAAATTAATGCCCTGGAGAACCTTTCATCCGACAGTTAAACAGCTACGACATCGAGCTCATACACAGTATCCCTGATCCCCAAATAAGTGACCTACCTACCCACCTTGTAAGCAACAAGCACATAAGCAACATTAGGGAACCAAACTCGGCTAGATGAGTATGGAGCAAACCTGAAACAATGGTAACTGGCCCAACAACATCAGGTAAATTATGCTTGGTAAATCGTTTCACGAGACATTTAATCAGCAAGGACTTTCCAGCCTACACCAAATAATGCAATCAAACCGTTACAACTTAAGACACAAGATAAACAATCTCCACACAAAAATAACCACAATTAAACCCAAAAAAATCCCACCTTCGGAGGTCCCTGTACTACAACAACAAAAGGCGGGGCATCCCCAAAATTCCTGTCAATTTTCGGAACATGAAGCTTTCGCTGCTCCTTCTCCACTGCACGACACTGCAACATCTTGGCTTTCTTATTCGACCGGAAAGCAAATGCCTGAAGTCACACATTCATCAACAAGTTACAACCTCTACACTTAAATCATCAACCTCGAACACAACATTACACCCCAATCAAAATCAATCCCAACATCACAAGCTACAAACTTTATACTAAAATCATAAACTCCAACAACATAAACACATTATAACATTACAATCAACGTTAAAAACACAAAATAACAATACAAATAAGATTAAAATGTGATTATAAAGTGATTAAAAATATGATAACATCACACCCCCAATCAAACAAATCAATCCCAACATTGAAAGCAACAAACTTTATACTAAAATCATAAATTCCAACAACATAAACACATTATAACATAAAAATTAACATTAAAAACACATGAAAACAATAATAAAAAAGATTAAAGTGTGATTAAAAAGATGAAACCTTGGGATTTTTAGGTGGGTTATTCTTGGCATCTTCAGAATTATCAGCAGGACCCTTTTTCTTGTCGGATTTGGCCCGTTTTTTAGGACCAGCTTGTCGGAACCTATGAGCTTTGTGGGATTGTTCGCCCACACTCGCAGGAGGCGCCATTGTAGCTTAAACACTCCTTAAACCCTAGCTTCAGCTTCAGCAAGAAGCTAATGGTGAAAGGGAACTGGGTTTTGCGCAAAATGGGGTGAAATTAGGGTTTATTGAATTGAATTGAGAAATTTTGGGGATTTTTATTATGAAGGGTTTAAGGGATGTTTGGGGAGTTGTTTGTGTGAGGAGTTTGCAGAGGCGGCAAGGGGTTTGGGAAAGGTGATGATTAACTACTGTGAGGGTATAATGGGAAACACAGATTTTTTATTTTTTTTGCTTGTTTTTTATTGAAGGTGACGCTTGTCGATGACGTATGAATTAGGGTGAGCATGAGCGGGTACTCGCTCTAAAACTTGGAAAACGGAATCGTTATGCAACGGTTCCTAATATTTGAAATCGGAACCGCTCAGAATCGAAACCAGCAGTACTGACAACGGTGTGTCAGTGTGTGGTACGCACTCAAGTATACACTCTTTAAGAATCGAATTGTTTTATTGAATTGAATAAAAGTATGGAATGTAAAGCGGGTACCTAGGACTGTTGCTCACCCTATGAACAATTGGTATGGAGTAGTAGAGAGGTTCTAGTTACTGAACCAACTCGAAATATTTACCCACTAGGTCTCATCAGAAACACCAATTTACAACTTAATCATGAATGGATGAGCTATTGTCTTATGATATCGATAACAAAAAAAAAAATCGAACGGAATTTAGACAGTGAGATAACCAGTTATTCATATTGTTTCTTAAAAACTCGAATGATGTTGTTGTAGTCACGTTAGTCGTGTTCATGACCACATTATGTAGACATGTTCATCACTTGCAACGTGAGGTGCGTGATGCACCAAGACCTTCAACCATTGATTTCGCTTTTACAAATAGCACACTTTTTTGAAAGTAAGCTCAATTGTCTAATGGTCGGGTATTGAAAGAAAAGGGATTGCATCTACTCTAGTATTACATAACTTGTCGCGTATCTATCCAAATATAAATAAGAGTTTATTATCATAAGTCTTATTACTTAGAAGTTAAGACATTAGCTCAAGCCATTAGCAAGGAGCTAATTCGTTCGTAGCTCAGTTGAGCAATGTAACTCCTATTTGCTTATTTGGAACACGCAAGGGCGGCCTAACCGACGTGCATGTATTAAGCATATAGCAAATGTTTCTTGAGAATCAGGATCAAACTCTTCCTAGCAACCCCCTCTAGGCACCGAGGGCTTCAAAGCAGGAGGAAGGGTGTTGACGTGTTGTGAATTGTGATACTTGCATAGATGAGAGCTTTCCTAAAAGTCGCTATTACAAAAGGGATTCGTCATCCGCTCCAAGTATGCAACTATTTCTAGTCCAATACGGCTTCACCCACATTAACACTTGTATTAAATTTAACTTAAAGGAAACCACGGTAAATATGTTGTTAATTCAGATAAATACGTTATTATAAATTAGTCGAACCGTACCATCGATTTTACTTCGATTTAGTACCAAGAAAGTAACCCCAATTCATTCCAACAAATTTCCAGTAAAAAGAAAAACCAAACTGCAAGTGAGGTACTAATTTCGCACATTCGCCATCAGGTAGACTCAACTAGTTTAAGAGTCAACTATTGATCAATAAATCCACAAATACCATTTTCACTTCGATTCAGTGAACACTAAAATGTCTCAATTCAATGGAACAAACAACAATATCATAATCATGATCCTAATTACTTTCTAAATTTGATCGATTTCAACTTATTCACCAATTCAAATCCAACAATTCAAAGAATCAAACCCCATACAACCATACACTACCATCAACCATCTCCTCCACCACAACAACAAACAAAAGATTTGCTCAAACTCAGAAAAAACGTAAACAACACACCACACAACACATCATCTTTGGAACACTCCCTTACTTTCTTGTTCATCACTCTTCATCTTGTTCGATTGCTCCAAAGATATGGGAATAGAGATAATGGAGCCAAACACATGCATAAGAGGATGTTGTCATAGCAAAACAATCCCTCTTCATCTCTCTCCTTCCTTTTCTCTCTCCTCTCCTATTGCTCGAGGTAAAATTTTCACCCTTTTTTTTTTACTGTTTTTTTTTTTTACTTCATTTTATTTGTGGGTTTTTGTTTGATTCATGTAATTTTTTTGGGTTTCTGTTAATTTTATATGTTGGTTTGTATTTTAATGGTGTTTGCATAATTCCCAGAAGATGATTTTAGATGAAACTTGTGCAGGAAGTGAAAGTGTTGTGTATGAAGGGAGTTTAGATGGCCGGAAAGTGGCAATTAAGAAGCCCATTTTGTCAACTTCAGATGATCTTGATAAATTCCACAAAGAATTGCAGATTTTATGGTTAGTCCAATTTTATTTGTAATTTTTAACTGCAGAATCTGTGTATTTGATGGTAATTGTTGGGAAATTTGTGTAAAGGTGGTAACTTTTATTTTTTACCGTGGAAAATTTGCATTATTATTGTTCTAGATGGTTGCTGGATTTACCCCGCCTTATGGCGGGAGCCTTTAAGGCACTGGGGTAAGGCTTGCGTGCATCCGACCCCCCTTACCCCACCTTATGGCGGGAGCCTTTAAGGCACTGGGGTTAAAGATGTTGTATGGTTGCTGGATTTACCTCTGTATGAATCTTTATTGAGAAGAATGTCTGTCATGGATTTGGTGTGGTAGTAAATTGTTATTGTGCATCAAATTAAAGGTAGCAATTTTGAATGTGGTTTTTTGTCTTTTTGAATGTATGATTGGTTTGAAGTAAACTGGATCATCCAGGAGTTGGGAAGTTGATTGCGGCTCACGCAAAGCCACCAAATTACATGTTCTCTTTCGAGTTGTACGAGTTGGGTAATCTTGCTCAAAAGCTGCATGTGGAGGAGTGGTGCCCTGGAACTCATCAGGCCTTTGCTATGATTCTCCAGTTAGGTACAACTGTTCTTTACAATGTTAAATCTAGCATGAAAATGTAGCTGCTGTCAAGTTAGAAATATTTACTGTACTTTTTAGGATCACACACGTGTAAATGTGTGATCTTAAAGTTTAATCTGTGCAACAATTTCAGTTCTTCCTGGCATTGTGTCACTGTCAATTGCAATACATCATGCTGTTCAGGTTTTGAGTAAATAGCCAGTTCATTATAGCATCTTAAGTTGAAGATAATGGAATTTCGCACATTCCTCAGTGTGTAATCTGTAGATCAGTTCTGATTTTTTTTAAGAAAAAAATCTCAGTCACTTGTAAAATGCATTTGATGAGTATCTGGAATGCTAAATTTAGGCTCCTCGAAATAGGAAAAGTTTATGAAGCAATTGTTTCTTTGAGTGTTTGTATTAGTCAGGTGTAGGCCATATAGAGCTCTGTAATACATCTAAATCTCACTAGACGCTGTTGCTTGGCTGAACTATGCAGGATGTTGTCATATGTTCCTTTCTTTTTGGTAGAAGAACAGAATTTAGATGCTTCAAGTCAATACCATTTAGTTGCATAGTAGCTGAATCATGAATTTACAATTCTTGGTCATCTTAGTGAAGCTTAGTCGTATGACGATGAGAGCTGTCTTTTTATTTGTGTTTCTTTTGGTATAGAACTATGCAGCGGTATCCGTTATTATCTAAGTGTTTATCTCTTCTCATTTTTACAGGTTAAAGCTGTTAAGTTTCCTTTTAGATGGTGGCACTCGGCTTTTTTTCTGAAAGTTTGAACTCTGTAACAGTTTTGAAATCTTATGATGAAAGTACATAGCTGGATCTGGGAAAATGGATATTAGTTAATGTCAACACGAGCCATAGAGTTTTGAAATCTTAGTTTGTTGTTTTTCTGTTGGTTAGTGATTATATTTAACCCAAGATTGAGTTTTGCTGTATCTAATATAGTTATGTTCAATTATACTTCAAATGTGCAGATCAATTGGACCCTCAATTTATATATTTCTGTTGTAGATATTTTGGTGGTATGGATATTTTTGTTTTGTATTTACTAGCCTAGTGTATGTTACCAGAGTCACTTTATAATTGCCTTTCCTGGTATGGAGTACTCAATGCAGTGATCTGTGTTTTACTCTTCTGAGTGTTGAGCTTCATCAAGCTACGCCAATTATACTCTGAAGAGTGCATTTTCAAGCTTGCCTTTTTTGTTTACAGCGAATGCTCTGCAGTATCTACATAACCTCGGAATTGTACACAGGGATGTCAAACCTGCAAATATTCTTGTAATTATCAACCCTTCTATCCGAAATTCTTCTATAAGTTGGTACCAATTTTCAAATTACCTTAAATAATTTTATAGGTCGTTGATCGAGTCATCGTTTGACAAATTTCTTGTCTGCTGTTTTGAATATGATGTATGCAAACAGCTAGGTGATAATCTCTCTCCTCATCTAGTGGATTTTGGTCTGGCAGAGTATGGCAAAGATCTCAAGAAGGCTTCTCTTGAGAACTGGAAATCATCTGGAAAGCCCACTGGTGGATTCCACAAGAAAAACATGGTTGGCACCCTCATCTATATGGCTCCAGAGGTTTTGAGGAAGGAGATACAGACCGAAAAATCTGATGTCTACAGTTTTGCTGTGACTATCAAGTATGAACTTCCATTTTGTTTCAATGTCATTCATGCACACCGACTTATTCACTGTCCATAAAAAAAAGAAACTCTGAGAATATAGTAATTGACTCGGTTTGGCTGTATTTATGGTTGACTGAAAGTGGAATGGTATATATGTTCTATGCTTCTACTTATTTCTCTGCCCTAATTATGTGATTTTGATCAACCTTAATTTTCTGCAGCGAGCTTCTAACTGGGGTTGTTCCTTACACGGATCTTCGGGCAGAAGCTGAGGTAGTCTTCAAGATGAATTGGTACCTAACTTTCTGGTGTCTTCACTCCATGACTCTTAACCCTTGTGATTCTTGTGAATGCTCAATGGCTTGACTTCACATTATGCATGCTGGGGTACTTCACTGTACGGCAGAAGTATTCCGAATATTTGGAGTCAGACATAGCTGTCCTTGAATGCTTTTGGCCTGCTAAAGGAAAACTACATTTTTCATTCTGAGTTGTACCTTGTAATGAATACGGATGCTTGATTACGTCTTCTGTTTCTTTTTCACCTTACATCCAGAATGCATTTAGTTTCTAAGTTGGCATATGTTTGGAGTATTTACCTCGAATGCTACGTTTTCATTCTTAAATCCACTAGTATCTTTAGATTGAGTCTGGATAACATGCTTTCTCTTTTGACATTATAGTATGTTGTTTTACCTCCGCATCGTACTTAATTAAATTACTTAGAACATATGCTTCATATAATTTTTTAGGATAATAGGGGTCAATGAACTATTATCATTTCCGGTGGAGCCAAAAACATTCTATTCTTTGATTCTAGATTGTGATGGAACAAACCAAAATGGCTCACTAAACAATCTGCGCTTCTTATGTTGGGAAGCAGTAGTAACATGATGCAATGCGCAACACAATTTTTCGTCTGGGTCATCTGTGAACAACCTCATCTCTTTTGCCCCCTTACTTTGCCATAAGCGGGGGCGTTTTGGGGGACCAATAATATTGTTGAGGAGGCTAAGAGTTGAATACAAACACTTCTCAAGTTGTGATGGTTTCAAAAGCCTTCACTTAGTTGTATGACACTTAATTCTGAACATTCAATTCTTCCTTTATAAGGTTAGAGATAAAAAGACATACTACGTAGACGAAGTTAATGAACGAATAATTAATCACCTTGTTTCTGATATATTTTTGAATGCTCTAGATAGAGTGCCTCAATACTTAATGTTAGTTCTGCATGTGTTGGAAAAATGCTTGATTCTTTGTAATTATGCTAATGTTACTAATTCGGACGTAATGCATGCGATGCTTGTAGGCTCATACTGTGTTGGAAATGAACTACACAGAGCAAAAACTTGTTGCAGCTGTGGTGGCCGACGGGTTACGACCAGTTGTGGTTGGTCCAGAATCAGGTCTACCATCGAGTTTGTTATCACTCATCATGAGATGCTGGGATGCAGATCCTAACAATAGGCCCCCTTTCACAGAAATAGTTGTCGAACTCAATTCAATTTGGGATGAGTTGAGAAGTGTTGAAAAGGAAAGGAATATAGTCGTCGAGCCTACTATTTCTTCTCAGAAGTCGATTGAGCAGAGCTTCGATTCTCAACTTTATGGTGAGGGTATGAACTGGTTTTCCCAAGGAGCAGGAATCCCCAGCAAAGTTTCACATGGCGTTGGTTCTGGTAGAAAGACCCTAGCTGACTATCGCAGTGACGATGCTTCATCTTATCTGCCCATCCTTTCCTGGGGCTCTTTTGCTACATGTGGGCAGAGGGAAGCAATGGAAGACACACACTTTCTCATGCCTCAGTTATCTGATAAAAAAGATATCCACTTATTTGGGGTCTTTGATGGTCATCGAGGTGAGTGCATAACAAAATCCCGAATCCCTATGTTTGTATGTCCAGTAGGGTTGACGACTTGACGTGGAAAAATGTTCTATGAATCTATGATGAGACTTAACTGCGTATTTATTTCTTGAGCTTGTTCTTTGATTGCATTTATATTACTCTAAGCTTGTGAAGAAGATCAGTCTGACTCTTAGATGCATTAGATTTTCCTTGTCATGGATTTTCTGGTTTAAGGTTTCAACACTAGATCATTAAAGGCCCTTTCTCTGCAAAATGCCCTTTTCTGCATATTGTCCTAAACACAGTCGTGATTTTTATATTGTTTTCTGAAATTCGAAATTGTTTACCTTCCAAATATACATGAGATTCACCTACACTTCATATGGGTCTGACAAGAGATCATTAAGGTTCTTCTGTAAAAGGCTTTTTCGTCTATTATATTTTTTTGCACGTGAAATATCTTCTGAACCTTTATGACTTGGTTTGTGAGTTACCTATAGAGTTTTCCGAATAAATTTACCTAGAGATTTGAGAACCTGTATAATATTTATCGTTGCAACAATTTTCTCAGCTAATAGCTCCTCCTTTACGTTCAATAGTCTCAATAACAGATCTTGTAGGAAAGAGCAGATGCAGTTTTACTTGAAATTAAAGAGTCTTGGAGATCTAGGGTAGTCTCAATCCTCAACTTGTCAGTGCGAGAAGCTTCAAGCTATTAGGTCACTGTTCAAAGTGTCAAAATAAAATATGATCCAATAGTTCTCTGAAGACAGCTTGTCTCTCCTTATGAAAGTGAACTAGGTCCAGCTTGGACTTAAGTCAGTGCCTGAGGTTGGTTATAAGGGTGGGATCTCTTCTTGAATAGGTCAAGCAACACTTGATGAAATTCTGATGATATAGATTGAACCATTAATATATTATTGTATGTGTAAACTGGGCTCCATGTTGTGCTCATGATTCTGATCCATGTACAGGTGCTGCTGCTGCTGAGTTTTCTGCTCGAGCTGTACCTGGTTTGCTGCAAGATTTGGATCCCAGCATCAGGTAGTTTCACTTGCCTAATATTCTTCTGTTTGTTTGGTTCTTTCTTGTAGTGAATTTGAGCATTCATGATTTTCAAAATGTTACAATGCAGCCCTCCAGAGTATCTACGTAGAGCATTTGTGGAGACTGATGGTTCATTCAGAAGTGTCCTTGATTCACACCGTCAGTCGAAGGGCTTAGTCAAGAAAGACTGGCATCCTGGTTGTACTGCAATAGTTGCTCTTCTTGTCAAAGATAAGCTTTTTGTTGCCAATGCTGGGGACTGTAGAGCTATTTTGTGTAGGTCTGGGAACGCTATTGCCCTAAGCAGGGTAAGTGAAAAGTAAAAGGTGTTTATGAATATCGAGCAATTTTATCTATGCTTCTAAACTGTTGACATTCGCATGCTAGGATCACGTTGCCAGCTGTCCTGAGGAGAGAAACCGCATAATCGAGGCCGGGGGTGTGGTGAAGTGGCAAGTTGATACATGGAGGGTTGGTTCGGCAGCTCTTCAGGTTCGATTACTTGAACTGTCGGTGCTGTCTCATTGATGTTCTCTTATCTACTTGCATTTCTAGTTGCTAAAGTAGGAGTATGCATTTTGCGGAGCTTGTTTCACAGTTTTAGGTTATCAACATGTGTACTTCCTTTGAAGTCTAGTATCTTGTCTTGTTTGACTCGAGAAGTCTGATATCCTTATTGTTTCTGTTTAGCCTAATTGATTTCACCTTTTTATGTAAAGGTTACACGCTCCATTGGAGATGATGATCTCAAACCGGCGGTGACTGCCGAACCAGAGATAACGGAAACTTGTCTTTCTCTTGATGACGAGTACCTGGTAAGAGCTATTGTCTTGGTACATCTCAAGTTGCCTTTTAGAGTTTTAGATTGTCTTAATGTACACGCAAGGGTTTCGCTTTGCCCTTTTCCCGTTCTTCGGAGACCATAAGTTTCATCTTGTGTGGGGTGTATTGTTAAGCTTATGTCGATGGAAACAAGCACTCTTATCATATGGGGAAGACTTCGTACGGTTGCACCTCCAACCTCCACCCCCCGCCTCCCCCGACCTTCCTCACGCCAAGTTGGGTGCCTCATTATGCATTTACCTGATAGTGATATGTGCCTATGACAAGTCTTATTCAAGCTGTTAACTTAGTCTCTAGAAACAAATCTGCTTGTAATAGGCCTCTTGTTTGACACAGTGTCTTGAACGTGAACCTGATCCAATGATGAATGTCTTGACTCTTGAACCTACATGTTCTTCCTCAGGTGATAGCTAGTGATGGCCTTTGGGATGTGATTAGCAACGAAGAAGTGTTGAGAATAGTTAGGGACACTGTCAAAGAACCCAGTATGTGTTCGAAAAGGTTGGCAACAGAGGCTGCGCAGCGTGGAAGTAAGGATAACATTACAGTAATTCTGGTGTTTCTCCGTCCAGTTACAACAGCTGAAAGGATATATTAGGATGGGACCTAGAGTCCTAGACTTGCTTGCGTTTGTGATTATGGAGGTTCGGTATGTCTCAGGGACCCTGTTCTCGCCTATACGGTCACCTATACGGCTATACACACTGCCCTTTGCATATTCATTTTTCGTTCAATCTGTGAATTCTTAAGTGTTGATTTTTATGTATTGAAACTTGCAGCCAATTCAATTTATATGCAATGGCGCTGCATTTCATGAAGTTGATGTTTCAAGACCACTTTCGACAGGTTTCTGTCCAAGAACAGCATCATTTGATTCACAGCTTTTTTTGGCTTGTGAAGAGTTTTGTATCAAACTCAGATTCAACCCACTTTAAAAATAGGTATTGAAATCTCTGTTTACTCTACCAATTACACAATTTAACAATAGAGTCTCCACTTCGAGTTTAATGAAGCTATACTTAAAACTTAATCTGCTCAAAGGTATGAAAATAACCCAAGAGTGGTAATATTGTAGTGTTTTGCAATGCTTGTCTGAGTATCGTAGAATTGCCTATAATCCAAAGCTTAAACTTGTGAATTTGTTATTATTAATTCTGAGAGTTTTAGTTACATTTATCGTGAATTTCCACTTTAATTAGTTGCTTAAAAACCTACATGTTCAAAATTGAATATTGTGAACTCAAAACTCTCGTAAATGTCGGTATTTGCCATTCACCCTAGTTGATGATCTTGGTTGGTTTATTTCTTCAACATCTTAAAACATACGACACACCCTGAACAAGAGTTCCTATCATGTTAACAAGTTTTCTACAACCATGGGTTCGTACGTGCATATACATTATTCGTCGCCTACTGCCTACATCGAGTCTCTAAGGATGCTTCTTCATTGAAGATCGAATGGAAAACCTACACAAATAAAACGCAAACTCATTAGCAGTGAAAAAAATCTAAATGGGGAAAGCAGTGTAAAGAATCTCAAGATATCAAATGGAGGAAGCAGAAGATAATGAGTTCTTACATTATTTGACCCAATGTGTTTGTTAGGAAGCTTATAACTATGATTTTATATATCTTTGAAGTGAGATGCAATGAATATAAGATAAGATGAATAAACACACTACAAAATCTAGAAAAATAAATAAAATATACACAAACACTTATAGACTTAAATCAAAGACTTATTTATGTTTGATATTAAATCATTGGCTGTTCACCTTATCCTGTACATGTATTAGGCAAGACAATCATAGACATAAATCAAGAATTCAAGCTGATATGGTATCAAACATTTATACACCAACAAAAGTCACATTATAATCATGGATGCAAATAGAACAATTAAGGAAACGCGCTTGAAATCATGATATTTTTCTAAATTTACATGACAAAGTGGAAGATAAGATCAAGATCAAAGATGAGTTCTTTTAAGTTTTTGTTGTGTGAAATGAATCAAGCCCTTGATACAATCCTAGCACATCTAAGGAAGTATAATGAAGAAGATTCACATTTTCTGCAAGGTACTTACCATAGAGAGTGCTGGACCTTTACAGATTCTGCAAATCCTCATAATCCTGGGATACTATGCCATATTAGTAAGTGCTCAATAACTGAGATTTTCAGCTATAAATTGACCCTATGATCCCTGCAATTCAATCCATCAAGAAACCTTGAGAAGTACACAAAAAAAGTCCGGCAAAAACCATGGAAAGACCCTGTTCCGTAACCTCCCTGAAACCCGCTCAGAATTTTTTGGTAAAACCAGATTTCCTGATGAGACGCAACTTGGACAAAGGTAAGGGAGTTTGTGATGAGCCAGAACAGAGGAATTACCTAAAATCTGGCTCACCTTCTTCTGAACTACCAGAAAACACCGTAGCTATTGGAGAATATCCACAAATTATTGATGCGGCAGACAAGGGGAAAGCCGTGCTTGATCAAGAGCCACAAAAAGTTGTCCCGAAACCTGAGATCATAATAATAAAGGATGAGCCAGAGCCAACTGTCATAGGAGAATCTTCCGCCGCCCCTCCGCTTTCTCCCCCTTCAGTTACGCGCTTCCCTCGGCATCCCATAGCGTGCAAATACTGTGGTCAGAAGTTTCCTACTACACAGGCACTTGGAGGACACCAAAATGCTCACAGGCAAGAGCGGGAACTTCAAAAAGCTATGAAAGCAGCGCATGACCTTAGCAGAAACCAGATTCTGCAGTGTCTTCCAAGCACAGCACCACCTCCACTTTATGGGTCCCATCCTGGACATCGCTATCAATATCATCCTTACAATGCATATGCCCCGAGAGCGTTCCAGGCTAGGCCTGCTTACGCTCACCCTCAACTCGGACTAGCTGGGGGTCCGACTGGTCTTGGGCGGGCCCTAGAAGAGTTCGTTGGACCTTCAGCAACGCCTGTGGGGACACCATTTAACCCTGGGTGGCCAACACCGTATGCCTGTCCTACAGGTTCCATTAGAAGATCCAACGAACCAACAAACATTGATCCTGTTCTAGATCCTAACTTGCCAGCTTTTCTGCAGGGTATGGAGAACGAGGCAGAACTCAGAAAAAACAGATTGATGGCAACACCAGGCCTCAAGTCGTTTTATCCTTTTGAAAGTTCCATTTCGAAAGCTTATCTGCAGGCAAGGGAAAATGAGGCTAGCCTCGCTAGGAAAGAATCCATGGAATCATCAGGCCTCAGTTTGTCCTTGAAGTTAAACTGCAATGAACCTGCAAAGATGAAATCGCCTATGGAGTGTGATAGGTCTTCAAAGCAAAATGAATCTACTAAGCTTGATCTAACCCTAAAACTTTGATGGGATTATTTGTTTACCGTTTTTCTTCGTCGTGCAGTGTCTAGAATATTGTTTTTATGTTGAGTCATAGCTTCCTAATACAGGCTCCATGCCAGTTTTATGTATGATTACTTGATAAGTACATTTCTGTTTATCACATTAATCTATAATTCTATATCTCATTGTCTTTGGTCTATCGGGTATGTTTTTCCTTCCCACAATTTAAAAACAGGCGCGCCTCTAGCAAAACCTAGAACTGTAATCAGGAACGATAATATACTGACGTAAACTTGAAACCTCTGTTTCCATTTGTTATAGATTGATGTCCTTCTACCCATCAAAATATCATCTGACACTATAAATCAGCCTGCAACATCAGAGAAAACACTTAGATCAGTTCCAAAAGCAGAATAAATGGCCAAGATATATTAAGACAAGAAACAATGGAAAGCTTTTCTACAGAAGTGACATTAACAGGATCAGCGCCTTAGAGTCTCGTCCTAATTGAATACATTGGAAGGTACAGCTGAGTATATCGGAATCTTTATTGTTAGTAGACAATCATATCTAGACGTACTTTAATGAGCAAGAAGCAACCACTACGAGGGCAACATTAACATTGAGATATGTGGGAGTTAAAGCTGATAGATTCAGACTGCTTACGGCAAAATCTCAGTCTCATTTTTTTTTATACCAAAATAAGATTTGAACTATGACAACATCACTGTTCAGTGCCAATCATTTTGTTTCTCATATAATCTCAGTTGCATGTAAGGCTTGTACTAATACTTCCTCATACTTGCCAATAGAATTGGGACAGTGTGAGTATTACAGTGCACATATGAAATGAATATAGGGTAATCTATGAAATCAACACAGTCAAAGTCAGAAAACACCCACCACGAGTTTGAGACTAATAATAGGACAATATTCAAGGGCCTTAAGCATTTTGAGACACTAGGTAGTTTGTGTTAATCGAAAGGTAACAGTACAGTCAGAATGCTCAACATACACCCTTCTTATCTATATACTCTTTCTCCTAAAAACCAATCAATACTATTTACTTATCATAGTCCTTCAAACTGCTGTGGCGTACATGCAATCTCATCAAATACAGGATGAAATACACTACCAAACAGCTAAAGGAGCCATCTTCCACATCCAACCCTTTGTCATCCTTCTGTTTCAAGCTGAAGGAACATCTTTGACCATACGTGGTGAACCAAACACAACCCAAAAGGAGACATGGATAAGTGTCACAATGAAAAAACCCAAGGGCAAGAGAGCAAAAGATGATCAATGGATTCCTCATTGGCTCATCATCACCGCACATAGTAATTCAGCTGGCCAAACCATAGCCTCTCATCCAGATCATCTTCTTACACCTAAATTGATTCACCTTCCTTGGCCTTTTGATTGAAAAGACCAACAAGGAAGAGAATGACATCGAAGCACATTCCAATAACCACACTATTTTTGCCTGTATGGTTTTAAACAAGAAACGGAAAACAAAAGGTTTTATTTTCAATTTCTTTAGTCACTTGGTAAAACATAATGAACGAAGGGACATCTAGGAGCAGAGTAACCCCTCCCTGGCTTGTTTAGGGGCCCAAAACAACAAGAGAACTTTGTATGCTGATATGCTCTTGCAAACAATTACCTTTGCTACAACCCCCCCCCCCCCTCCAAAGAGTGCAAGCAACCACCTTCAAAGAACACTTACTTGACGTCAAACCACCTTTTGGGAACGTCTGATCTATATTTGGTCATTAATTGACAAACTGTTAATTTAGCCTTCAACTTTCCTGAATACTGATAAAATGTAGCTTTAATGAAGCCATAAACTCTCCAACGAAGATTTGTTACCATAGCAAGATGTTCTTAATAGGCGCTTTCTCGAGAGTATGACGATGATCGCAAAAGATTATAACTGCAACCATGCCTTGGTCAAGTAATACATTCGGCTCAGGGCTTGGTTAGCCTGAACCACCATATGGAATCATCGTTGAGAGGAGACAAGGGTATAAGAAAAAAGTGTTATAGAGATCAAACAAAGGAAAGTGAGAGGTTGAGATAGAGCAAAGCAATAGAATGGACAAGTTAAGGAAAAAAGAGAGGGAGGCGTGAAATGTAGATTTAAAAATGAGGACGTAGTAATAAAATTTGAGAATCCTTTTAAATAGCATAAGAGGGGGACACAAAGAAGAGAAAATAAAAGTGAAGACTAATAAATAACAGCCTTGGGAGAGAGAGAGGAGAAGTAAAAGAAAGAAAATGAGCTGAATATAAAGTCCAAAAACATCATCCACATGGTTTCTCTCCTTCAAGTTTGCCATATTGAATGCTATATTTTCTTTTTTGTAAGAATGGTAGTCTTTTATTCATCCAATTTTGGGGGAAAAAAGACAAACTTACAAAAAAAGATATAGCCCGTTATAGAATTACAACTCCTAGTTTTGTTTTAGACTATCTACGATCTCATCTTACAAACAGTCTTTGAAAGAGCTAACATTCTAATACTGACCACCCTCTTAACTTGATCTATGATCCAATCTTCTGAACTTTCATGATCCGCAAAAAGACGTCTATTCCTTTCAGTCCACAACATGTACACAACTGCAGCCAGGCGTGCACATAACCAATTAAAGTTCCAATGTTTTTTTAATGCCATATTTTCCTCAATTTGAAGCAGATTTATATCACTCTCAATTACCCTTATCCAAAATTTCTTACATATTGCCATACCCCTGAATTCCTCATCACTTGGTTCTTGTCACTCAAAGAAAACCCACATAGTCTAAAAGACATATGTTTAAAGATGGTCATTTAAAAAACAAAAATTAAAATAAATAAATTGGATTGACCAACGTGAATGAGAAGTACTCCCCCCACCCCTAGACATGAACCTTAATTGGCTTTATGGTCACTGTTGTTTTATTATGACTATGTCTTTAAGTCGATTCATTTTAGCGCTAGAACCATTCATCAAACTAATCCCACAAGATCATTTTCGCACTACAAGTCAATCTATTTAAGAATTTGAACCTTTCTAGTCCTACATGCCGAACTTCTAAGGACAAATGAAGTATTCCCTCCTATCTACTGGAATTGCAACATGATAATTTTTAGGTTTTTTTTTTTTTTTTTGCGAAACACTACCTATTATGTTGCCTTTGTTTGCGAAGGCATACCTGTTATAACTTTTTTTGCGATCCCTTACCTAATAAGACACATTCCTTCGCGAAGCACTACGTGACTCATTTCTTTGGTGAGCCAACTCGTTCTACGGCACACGAACTCGCCATAACTCACCCGATTCCCAACCTTTGTCTCAAAATCTTCCTCCACCTTATTTTACACTTCATTCTCTTCCTTTTTTACTTTCTTTTCTGAATTAGAATTTCACCCACCCACCTTCACATTTACTCACAATCCCTCAATCTTTGTACTCCAACACAATCTTCCATCAATTTCATTGTCATTCCTGTCACTGGCAATAGCAGGATCACTTATTTTACATTGAAGGTAAGTAATTCACCCTCATCTCCTAGTCATTGTAGAAGTACAATTGATGACAGCAAATCGAAGGACTGAAAATTCATGGAACTGAAAGTTGTCATGGCAAATCGAAGCACTAATAATAGCAAGAGCAAATTGGGGAAGAAAAGGGGATGAATTGGGGGGAAATTTTTAAGAATTTGATTGAATTGGGGAAAAAAGGAGAGTTTGGGGGAAAATTTTCAATTGAATTGGGGAATTTAGGGGTGAATTTGGGGGAAAAATTTCAATTCAATGGGGAAAAAGGGGAGTTGAATGAAAAGGGAACAATGGAGGATCGTTGAGGGAGTATTTCTTAAGCTGAGTTAGGGGTGACGGAAAACGAGTTGACTCACCGGAGAAACAAGTGAGGTAGTGTTTCGCAAAGGAATGTGACTTATTAGGTAGGGTCTCGCCAAAAAATAATAATAGGTATGCCTTCGCAAACGAAGGGAACTTAATAGGTATTGTTTCGCAAAAAACCCTAATTTTAAACAACATACATGCCAAACTTCTTAGAACAAATGAAACACTCATCCTTTTTACTGGAATCAACAACATAGAGAGCCTGCTTACGGATGACCCATAATGACTATGCTTTGAGAATCGCACCACCTGACAACTACAAAATACAAGAAGCGCAAAAAGTATTGTGAGCCATTTTGCTTTACTCTATTATATGTCCCATAGCCAAAGAATAGTACTCCCTCCGTCCCAGCTCAAACGCCCCATATTCCATTTTGGGACATCCCACCTCAAACACCCCATCTATATTGGGACATATTTCTCTCTCCTACTTTTATTAAATTATTACATCCTCTCTCACATTATCTCTCCTACTTTTATTAATCCTCACATTTTCTCTCCTCATTTTCCCCAATATTCTCTCACTCAACTTACTATATCAATTTTTCTTATTCCACTACAAATACGCTCCGGGGCATTTGAGCTGGGACAGAGGGAGTATGTCTTTGGCTCCATTGGAAATGGAAAGAAAATTGCAAAATTTAACAAAAATTGTAATTTGACAAATTGACAATGATTAAATTTGTATTTAACACCACTTGTATATGATTATATTTTTATAAGTTTTAAAATTATGTATTAGCTTTCAATGTCTTCAAATAGAGTCAAAGATAAATTGTTGCAATATCTAATCAAAAAGGGTGAACTAATTGTTAGTAACTTTTTTTATATTTTGGAAGGTTTTGCTACATCGAATCGTCAGCGAATCAATAAAATAGGAAATTGAAGGAATAAAATCAATGATTAACCTTCCTAATATCATTGTTAAAAATCAACCCTTTCAAACTAGTCACAAATGGTTTATATTCATCTCTTCTCATGAGTAATCAGAGGAAAAGAATTACTCATCTTCATTCATTCATTGCTTACAGAGTGATGCGAAGACATTTCTACCAAGAGTACCATAAGGGCCCCTCATCAAACATACTTCAGTGCAGAAATTACCAAGTAAAAGGTAAGATTTCTTGCTAAGCTTTTGTCCTGATTTTTTTGTATTAATTGTCTATCATTTGCCCATGAAATGCTTTGTCATTACTTATTAAATTTCTCCCCATGGTTTATAGAGAAAAACTATTTTGTTACATCAAACTCCTTTCCCTAACATGTATAAGCGAAATTTCTTTTGAGGTAATGGGGGAATGTTGTCATATTCTAAATCTTTTGAAAATTTATCACTTATGTAACCGATCTTATTTCATTGGCAAATTTTATGCTCATATCTATACTCTATTTTGATAATCTTTTGTAAATACCAACAAAATTTACCCCCAAAGAAGATCTAACAATCTTATACTCATTTAGGATTCACGAGAGACCCTTCGATCAATTTTAAGTGTCAACACCAACGATACACATCCGTCGTCAACGACACACCCCATTACCCATTTTCAAGTCCTCTCACCTACAAATTAGCAATAGTCCATGTATTCTTACATGATCCATCCCCATTCATTATCTTGCATTCGACAATGGATATTCAACAATCTCCTCTTTAACTCTTAACAACAACAATCGCGCCTTATTCCTAAAATGATTTGGGGTCGGCTAACATGAATCATCATCTATAGCTATCAATTACATAAAAAACCTTGTTTTTTTTAACCCAATTGTAGAGTAAACATCACACCAATCTCAAAACCCAAGCCTTCATGAGCTCGATTCTAATGGCTAAAGTTCAATTAAATTCAGCTGCATAATAATTACATCAAATTAATTGCATGAAATAAATTTGGGCTCTATCCTCAAGTAGAAAGAAATCAGGGCATAATAAATAGCAAATTATCATAAATTCAGCCAAATTCAAAGCAAAATTGAAAAATAAATTACCTGGAATTCCCAATTTCGTGGTTCAATTTGACGCCGGAAACCCTAATTCTCAAATTCCGGCTGATTTTTCCCCCAAATTGACTTTTGTTTTAGTCAGTAGGGAGTCAACCGACATTTGACTAGGAGTACTTATCATGGATAGTTCTCGGAGTCTTGTTTGGGTCAATGGGCCGACCCGATATAATAGAAAACTTTCACTTCTCCGGGTCCTGAATTGTAGATAGTTATTGATTCGGCCTGTCAAAAATTGACCCGACCCGAATTCTACCCGAATGTGCACTTGATATTTGAAAAGTCTTTTTAAAATAAATATCTTAGATATTTTTAATTGCTTTGCTAAATTAGGAAATGACTACAAGTTAATGGGCCATAGGCCCATAGCCAACCCAACTCGATGAGCCCAAAAATGAAATATGAAAAATGTGAATTATATTCTAGAAGGGTAAGGAAATAGAAGAGAAAGTAATTATTTGGTTAAGACAAAAGTCATAAGTGTAGTTGAACTATGATTATTTGTCATAATAAATGCAAAGTTACAATAAAAATATGAATCATGCATATTAATTAATTGTTAAAAGTTTGAATATATTTAAGGGAAAAAAAGAAATGAAGTTCTAAATTGTATTTAAGTTAGGGTATGTTTGGTAAATATAGCTGAAATAGTAGCTGAATGGCTAAAATAGTAGCTGCAAAGACTAAAATAACAATAATTGCGGAATGTTTTTAGCTAATAGAAGTTGATCAGTTCTAACCCTAATCAGACAGTTATAAACACCTGACCGTACTTACAAACCCTACTGGAGCAGGTTCAAAAGAAAATGCATCACAATATACACGTTCGGTAGTAAAAATAAACATATAACTGAAGTGTCCCAACAGATAATAATTAGATTTTTTGTATCAGATGTCATGATTTTATCATTGGATGGACCAGGAATCAATATATGCGCTAGATAAATCTGATGACAATCTTTATTAGAAAGCTTTGACATATCAGATCAAATTTCATTATTACTCGCAAAACAACAAAGAGTTAAACTTGGATGGATTCGACAATAATCTTTATCAGTGTAGTCTTATAAAAAATAATTACCAGTTCAGATTGTCACTGGATGTAGCGAGAATGCAGTACATGTACTTAATAAACTTGATAATAATTTTTACCGGGACGCTCCTACATGCTGTATTAAATTTATTTAAAGCAATAAAAAACACAGTCAGATGGATTCGACAGTAATCTGTTCAGGATAGTTTTATCGATCAAAATTTCACATGAGAAAATAAATTTAGATATACCGTGTGTTTTTTGCACCCGCCTAAAAGGGGGAAAGTATTAAAAGCACTTCAAAAGCTTACTCTCCAATTTCTCTTTGTTTATTACCCTCGATCACTTTCCTTAATTATTTTTCCTTTGTGCTAATCAATCCCCTTCTATATATAAGACCCACTCCTACAATGATCAGTTCATACAAAAGAAAATATTATTACCTATGTCAAATTATTACAAGAAATTACAAATAAAAATAACAAGAAGTACAAGGAGACAATAGCATACTTGTGCTTGCAAGTATAACTGATGAACTCTTCTCTTTCCCAACATAACGTAACATACCTACCTACATTGTTGAAGGTAACGTATTTATCATCCTACTTACATTACCTTCATCTTGTTATTCTGGCCCCCGCCCCTTATTAACGATCAATTTTATTATTTCGACAAAGTTCGTGTCATGGCAAATTACTCCCTAGACTTCATGTTTCCGTCTCGATTTTCTTGTTCAAATTCATTCACAAATAAATTAAAGATCACCATGATGGTATATCATACACATGTTATTTTACGTATGCTGGAGGATCGAACCTTTGATCTTTTGTCAAACCTTCGATTTTTCGTCGAAATTTGTAATGTGATGCTTTGATCATGGCATGTAAGTGTTCAAAAAGAGTTCTTTCCTTGTTTTTACTAAGCTTGATGGGATTTTGTCTACAAATTTATATCGAATACAAGAACTATTTACATTGATTTTTTTGCTGCTTTATTTTATGCTGATGCAATGTATATATTGAAACTGAAGTTTCATATATTCAATTCCCCTACGAAATCTAAAGTTGAATGCAGGATAATATTCTATTCTTACTGCAAAAAAATTACCATATATTTTCCTGTAAAGTAAAATTTGATTCTCGTAGAAATTTTACTTTACTATATTTATGAATTCATTAATTATGCATGTTTGGTAAATTTGTTGCCCCTAATTTTATTTGCAATAAACCCTAAAAAATCACAGAAAGAAATGTGATTTTCATGAATTACAAGATGATAAAATGTGAACATTGCAGTTTTGCGTGTTGTTTTGGTGAGATAACGTATTATGGAAGTCCCTGATCCCAGAGGGTTAGACATACCCTTTCGTCAGCGAACCTTGGCTTGGTAAGTATCTTGTGCTCCCTATCCCAACTTGTCTTGTTCTCGAAAGTTTTTTTTTTATATGCTTAATCGATAGATAACTATCTATCTACTATAAGTGAGTAGCTATGTAATAGAATTGTTAAAAATGTCATCGATTAGGTTGATGACCATAATTAGCATCATTTTCTTTGTTTTAATTTTTTCGATGTTGATCGATTTACTTCTCGAGATGATAAAAAGTGCATTATTTGGATGAGGTTGAAGGGGGGGGGAGGGTGTTGTGCTTTGTATGTTTAGTCTGTGCACCCTTGGTACCCCCAAAGTCGTGGTAGACATTTTTAATTTGGGTCTCATTCGAGAATTTTTGTTGATTAAAAATTTCAGAAGTGTCAACCCGCATTCTATTCCTTCAATACTAATTGCAGTGTACTTGTTAAGACGTGAAATTGATCATCAGTTTGTTTAATTGTTACCTTTTGATATGTTCGATCTCCCTTAGTTTTGCTGGTTTATTTTCGAGTACGTGTTCTAAATGTTCTGTTAATCACAGGATCATGAATAAGCTCAGTAATTTGGGCAAGAAATCCACTCATCCTTCTATTAGCGGATCGATTAGTGATTTAGCACACAAGTTTGAGCGTAAGATCTATGAAAGTGCTACATCCACGGTACGACACAACATTACATGATTATATCCTGAGCTTATACTTAACTGTTCTTTTTACATACTTTGTAAACAAAAGCGTTTGCTTTTCACATAATCTAAGGTTTAGACGTAAATTAACGAGCTTCGTTGCCCGTGATGTGTTATGCAGCAAGAGTATTTGCATAAGATACATGCAAAGGTCTCGGACATGCTGACTATGTATCTTTCTCCAGAAGGTAAAATAAGAACACTGATTCATATCAGCTAAAAGCTTTTAGACTGTTGTCTCCTTAGTTGTCACACTGGTTTCGGTCATTTGATTTGATGAGCTAACGACTTGGTTATGATTAATTTATCGTATGAACTTCACAGATTACGCGGTGATGGGGGCTGACATAATCCCGAGGCCTGCTGCACAAATCTATCCCGCCCAACAGAACTTTGCAAGTGGGAGCTCCCTTCTTGTTCAGCAGCAGAATATGCTTTCAGGCCAAAATCAGGCATCTCAGATGCATATGACTGCGCCATTGACGAACCAGTTACAGCAGAACCAGCAGTTTGCACAGACAGGTACTAACCAGTTACAGCAGAACCAGCAGTTTGGACAACCGAACCAGCAGTTTGCACAGCAGAACCCGCAGTTTGGACAGCAGACTCAGCTTTTGCTGCAGCAAAATCAGCAGTATGGACAGCAGAGTCAGCAACAGTTTGTTCAGCAGAGTCAGCAGCAGTTTGTTCAGCAGAGTCAGCAATTCGGGCAGCAGGGTCAGCAGTGTGGACAGCAGACCCAGCAGTCTGGACAGCAGTCTCAGCTATTGCTGCAGCAAAATCAGCAGTATGGACAGCAGAGTCAGCAGCAGTTTGGTCAGCAGATTCAGCAATTCGGGCAGCAGGGTCAGCAGTTTGGACATCAGAGCCAGCAGTCTGGACAACAGACTCAGCAATTTGGGCAACAGACTCAACAGCTTGGGCAGCAGAATCAACAGTTTGGACAGCAGAATCAACAGAATGTTGTACAAAGAGACATACGATATCCATTGGCCCAGCAAAATAGCGTATCAAATATAGATAGATACCAGCAACCTCTGGGATCCGTTAATCAAGGGGCTAACGGTCAAACACAGCAGATGACTTATGCGGCTTCATCATCACAACATATGCCTGGCACTCTACAAGGGAAGATAAATCAGCTTCGGGGTAGTAGGATACAGGGTTCTGAACTGTCGAGTGCTCCTTTTCGATCTTCAAATTATGCTGGTGAGAAAAAGCACCTTCCTCCATTTCATGTTAGTGAGAACCAGCACATCCCTCTATCACAATTGCCAAATAGATTGCCTGCATCAGGTAACATCAATTTAAGATGTTTCTTTAACTTGACGATATTGTTGAACTAAGATAAGGTGCCAAAAGTTTCAGAAATTCTGATTGCTAAAATGGATTGTCTTCTGCATTGGAAGTTCTTTTTATGTCATCTGTGAGTTACTTGGATTTCTGGCTTATTTAGTCATAGTTAGAAAATGATAAGTTGAAAACTCAGACGATTTTCCTTTCATCAAACCCTGAACTTTGTACTTCGAGACTTCTACTAAATAGCTAGACTAAGAAGGAAAGCCATTAAGAACCGTGATCTGTCAGGAACGAAAGACTTTTTCTATTGCTTGGCTTGTCTTAGAAGTTCTCTTTTCTTAGACCCTTTAGCTGAAGCCTTTTTTAATGCTCCAGCACTTGCTGAGCTCTGAGTTGAAATGCAAGTCCTGTACTTTCTTTTCCTAACTTTTATGTTCCAATTATGGTTTGCTAACTACCCGACCTAATTCTTTTTGACTAAGGCTTTCGTCCTGTATCTGTTGTTGGCGTTGCAGCAGCATCATCTTGTCCTGATACTGTAACAACAGATGCAGATGAGTATCGCCATCTCGGTTTACAGGTGAGTAGTATTTCTCTATCAACTGATTTCCATTAAACATTGATCATCCCTTTTTTCACCATGGACTGTACTCTAACTTTCCTGTATGCATTCAGTATCAACGTGCAAGGTTATCGCTCTTGCCTGAAATGCGCAGATGGTTAAAGGTTTTTCAAGGACAGGTTCTTCAGGTACTTTCCGAGTTAGTTTGCCTCTTTACTCGCCCTTGTTTTATTCGTGAAACTCTGCTGAAATTCTCGTCTAC
The DNA here is from genome assembly GCA_038382645.1 of Spergularia azorica. Classification (NCBI taxonomy): domain Eukaryota; kingdom Viridiplantae; phylum Streptophyta; class Magnoliopsida; order Caryophyllales; family Caryophyllaceae; genus Spergularia; species Spergularia azorica. Next base: position 4,653 of record JBBYHQ010017808.1, on the reverse strand, counting down.
AAATGCTTAAAAAACGAAATCCCTGTTGCAGGCAAAAAATATCGTTCAGCAGGAGGTACCTAAGAGACAGATCATTCGTATCCAAAACATGATCAGGATTCTGAATACTCCAGAAGATCAATTCATTATTATTGGCAAAGACAAATTGCGCAGGGACCTGCAGCTTATTATTCAGTTCTATAATGTAAACATAAAGCCACATACTACATCTGGTGTGAGCCAGGTGCAGCAGTACTCGTCCGCTCATCAGAGGCCAGCCTGGAGACATTTGCCACCCCCATTTACTCACCCTGCTCAAACTCTGATGAACCAACCCATGATTTCTACACCAGCAGGCAATCCAGGGTTTTCATATTCACATTCAACTGCTGCAAATTCACTTTATAATGGTTCTGTCAATGTCATAGACCCGATGAATATGAAGAGTTCTATGCAGTACTCGGTTCCCCGGGGAGCTGTTGTTCATAATACTGTGAGTATATCTTGCATTGTACTACATCGAGTTTAATTTTATCGTGATTATAGCATATGCTGTGGATTCTGTACTACATCGAGTTTTATCTCTAGTGACTAATATGAGTTTTTTTCTTTTGATCCAGCAAATTATTAATTTGGAAAACGATCTGGAAATGATTCAGCCATCTCGTACGAATCAATCTCTCGGAATGCAGCATTCCGTCAAGCTGCCAGAAAAGGGAACACAATATATGGGCTCGAGTTCAAGGTTAGTTACCAATGCCAGCTACGAGCTACCAGATAAGGGAAAGGGTATTATAGACTTAACTCGAGGTACTAATTTCAACTCCGAGCTGCCTGATAAGGGAAAAGGTCTTATGGACATTACACCATTTACCAATGCCACCACCAACCTGCTAGATAAGGGAAAGGCTCCTATGGACTCAACGCGAGTTACCAATGGCACTTCCGAGCTGCCTGATAAGGGAAAGGCTCCTATGGAATTTACGCCAGTTACCAATGCCACCACCAACCTGCCAGACAAGGGAAAGGCTCCTATGGACTATACGCCAGTTACCAATGCCACGTCCGAGCTGCAAGTTACCAATGCCAGCTCCGAGCTTCCAGATATGGGAAAGGGTATTATGGAGTTGATATTACCAGCTATTACCAATGCCACCCCCAAGCTGCCAGAAAAGGGAAAGGATCTTATGGACCCGACTTCAAAACCACCATCTCCTCCTGCCACAGCAAGGAAAGCTAAGAAACCATGTTCTAAGCCGAGGGGACAATCTTCAGCAACCTCTCATGAGTCATGGTTAAACCTGGCCAACTATCGATCAAAGAGTCGCTTGAATCCTACTAAATTGAATCAGAGCTCTTCAGCAAATAGCAGTGGGCAGAAAAGAGATACAGCATCTGTTTCACTGCCTCAGACTCCTATACTATTGGTTGACACGCCATGTACTCCTGTGACACCATCTTCTGTACCTAAGGAAACTGAAATTCCTGTGAAATCTGATGTGCTACCCGAGTCTTCTGCTCGAATTGGTGATGATGAACTGAATTTTGAGGAACTACTATTTCGAGATGAACCTAAGGAAGATCTTGTGAAATCTGATGTGCTACCCGAGTCTTCTGCTCGAGTTGTTGATGACAAACTGACTATTGAGGAACTATTTCAAGATGAATTTCAAGATGAACCTAAGGAAGATCCTGTGAAATCTGATGTGCTACCCAAGTCATCTGTTCAAATTCTTGATGATGACCTGACTTTTCAGGAACTATTTAAAGATGAACTTAAGGAACTTAATCAAGATCCTGAATATGCTGCACTACTCGAGTCATCTACTCGAATTGAAGATGCTGAACTGACTCTTGAGGAAATTTTTCAAGACGAACCTAAGGAAACCGAAGATCCTGTGAAATCTTCTCCTCAACTCGAGTCATCTGCTATAATTACTGATAAGGATCTTGAAGATTTTTTTGAATTGGGTGAACTTGAGTCCAAGCTCGAGGTCCCACTTCTTGATATACCTTCATTTCCTCCTTCTCCAACAGTACCAGATTGTATTGGCCAAGAGAACACTCAGCCAAATCCTGAAAAGCAGCCTATCAATCCATTATTGGACGCGGTATGTGTGTTAACCTACTCTGATAATCGGAACTTATTGCCCTACATACTCATTTACACCTTCTGATTATGAATGTGGATTGTTATTGCTGTTTTCAGGTCATGTCAGTTTCTAAGGAAGCCCTAGACACTGGTGTTAGAAGCATGAAAACCGCGGACATGGAGATGGATAAGTTGCCTGACTATGCTTATGCAATTGAACCTGAACCAGCTAAGGAGGAGGATGATCTGACAATATTCTTCGAAGATAAGCACTATTATACTGTGGACGATATTGAAGAACCTCCAAACAAAAAACTTAAGCGTGACATAGAAGCAGTCAGCAGAGACATGCCATATACTGCAATGCCCAACCCAAACTGCCAGTCCAAATCCGAGGTATAGATGATGCCTCATTTCGTAATTGGGACTCACAGTCGCTATATAAGTATATATATTGATGCACATGGGTTTCGAGTCCTGTCTATATCGTCTATAAGTGTGCCTTTTCCATACTGTCTTTATCTAATTATTACATGTTCTGCCTCTGCAACAGGTTAGCCAGTATTTGCTGTCCGAAATAAAAGAAAAGAACAGGAAACTTTTCGAAACTGTGATAGAAGTGGTAGCTGATTCGGGCAACAAGGGTAACGGGACTGTTGTCAGGTGTACTCACAAGCCTATAGCCATGAGTGAAGGAACTAAAAGAAAGTTTGCTTCTGACGTATGTCGTCCTTAAATCCCTCTCTTGCTTTGTATATGTTATCTGTTTGTTTAGTAGCAATAACAATGATGCTGGGATACATGTAAATTCTCTTGCAGATAATTCTTTCGGTTGAGTTCCTTGTTCCCTTCGATTATCCCAATTTGCCTCCCAAGATCCTCGACTGCAGGTCCGGGAAACTTGTGTAAGTGAACTTTGTTGAACTCTATCACACAATTTCTTAGACTCTCTTGAAATTTACTGAACTGAGACTGTATAATGCCCTAAAAAGTAACGTACTTTGTTAAATTCTGCTGAACTTATGGACAATTGCTTAGACTTACACGACTTTTTACTGAACTGAGACTGTATAATGTAAGTAATGTACTGAAATAAAGTATGATCTGTTGCAGTGGAATCAGTGTAGAAATGACTCAGTTGGCGAAAACCATGTTCGACGACCGTGTCAGGTGTATTGATCCCTTAACTGTGGGAGAGATGGCACAAGAGTGGGAGTATTGCTCTAGATCAACTGTCTCTACCTATGCAAAGCATCTCGGAGCAGACACATTCAGCTCCAAATTCGGCGGCTGGGAGCGTGTTGGACAAGCCCCATGAATCATGCATATGAAATGATCAACTGTTGTTGTACCTCTAGTTATATGATATTTGTCATTACCAATAATAAAATGTTGTATTACTATGTATGAACAATTATTCAGGGACAGCATACATTAGCTAGCCAAAGCAGTTTTCTTGCTATGGCTAATGTTATCAGCTGTCCAAAACATGTAAATAACATTTAAACCTCACATTTTCGACAATAAGATGGCTCCCTTGTTTATGGGTGTTGAATAGCTCTTGTTTGTATAATTGTATTTGTGTATACACTTGATATCGGCTCATACATTTTCGCACGAGCTTGACTTAAAACTCGTCTACGCTTATAATTATCGATCTTTAAGCCCAGGTCGATAAAATACCATATACTCGTATACATTGACTTAAATTTGACTCGAGGTTGACTCTAAATACCAACTACTTTTTTCTGAAAATGTAAACATCGAAAAATATTTATAAAAGCCGGTCCAAGTTATAGTGTTCAATTTGGGCCGGTCTAAGTTATACTAAATTTGGGCCCCACTGAATTCAAGTTCTTTTTTTCTTTTTTAAAGGGGGAAAACTCATACCAGTACATAATAATCGGTCATTCAACATCTACAAGGACTACCAACAAGTACCGAAACTATCGAATTATTACAAGAGAATTCGAGTTTTGATCAAACCGATTCCGAGAAACCGAAACTTGTAGACCAAGCTCAGCATTACAAGTTACAGTGGGTGAAACACTCAAGACAACACCGCCCAAACCCAAAATCGTCAAAAGAAAGAAAAAGTAGCAAATTATGTAACTTTACCAATAAGTCTTCTCATCAGCCGTACCAATTTTGATCTGCATAAAAATTGATCAAATTAATCTTCTTCATTACTCTTCCGACCAAAAACCCAGTAAAGAAAACCCTTAACAATGGCGGAAATCCGCCATGAGAAGAAGAGCACAAAGAAGAAATACACAGGAACAATGAAGTGGTTAGATACAGAGGGTGTGGGTTACATAGTGAGGGGAGAAATCGAGGTACTTGTGACCCCACTTTCTCTCTCCTCCTCAGACACGATCAAACAAGGTGATAAGGTGAGTTTTAGAGTAAAAAGATTCCAACTTTCGAAGCTTCGGCTTGAAGCTACTGATGTTACTAGAGTTGGGGTTGAGTGTCGTAGATGTTTGAGAACTGGGCATTATTCTTATGATTGTCCTGATAATATGAGATTGTATTGGGTTAATTGTTATAAATGTGGGTTAATTGGTCATTATGCTGATAAT
>JBBYHQ010017779.1:0-10335 GCA_038382645.1 Spergularia azorica | reverse complement strand
CATTGGAACCATTGCACTGAAAACTAGAGAACCTTTTAAAAGAACTTTTTTGGTTGATTAAAATGATGGGGCAGGTTTATTTTTTCTGGACTATCATGTTGGAATTTTGCAGTATGCATGTTTCTGAAAGTAAAAAAATATCATGGCAATATGTATGGAGGTATAAGATGGAGTCTGATTAAAAGAAAAAAAGAGCTTATGCAAAAGGCCCATATTACATGCATCTATGGGGATGGTATGTCTATGAGTATCGTACGAGTAAGTATTGGGTAAGACCGTCCTACTGTAAGAAGTTGGAAAGGGTAACGTATTTCATGCAAGTTTAAATCCCTACCGCGTGTCTTATAGCAGGACGGTTTTACCGAAGTTTGATTTTGCGGTATCTTTACATTTCATGATATAGAAAGAAAGTTTCCATAAGAGACCATCAATTTCCTCTGATAACATAAACAAAACTCTGTCATGCAATGAAATGAGGCCAATTTTAAGGTTGTATGCTTGTATAGTTGTCAAAAACCAAATAAACATAACTGATGTTCTGAATAGCATACAACAATACAAAGAGTAGGATGATCTCAGCCATGAAATTGATAACCACAGAGTTTGACTTGTGTTGAGTTTGAGATAATCTTCCAAAATTTTATTCTCTTCAACCTCAACTAACATCTACCTAATACAACACTTATTAGCAAGAAGAATACAAGGAGCTAATTAAACAAACATTGCTTAATTTTGTTGCTTAACACCAAGTTCTTAACATGTGAACTGTGAAGATAACTTATGTTATAATCCCATTCATTAATTACTTTGGTTAGAGCCCCCAAAGTATATTCCAATCTCTTATAATCCCAAGTATATCAGGACAAATAATTGAATGTACATCTAATAAGACCCCTCCATTGTTTTCCCCTGATTTTATTTGCCAACAAAAGCAATTTCATTGTGTTGTAACTTTCAGTTACATACTTACATGATATAGAAACTGTGTTACTTCTCATCCCTATTTCAACACTCATTTCAAGTCCCATTTCGTATTATTATATTGCGAGTACTACTTAGAACTCCAGACTCCAATATAAACTATTCTTTATTATATGTCGTGGACGTTGACAAATTGGAAAATATGAAAGTTTATTTTTGCAGCTTAGAAATATAATTTCTTCTTCATCCCAGAAGGTTACCAAAACATCCATCTTTGACCTATGTAGATGTCAATACTCCCAGGTTTGTAACAAGAGATTCCAATGTGTACCTACTCTGCATATCTTCATTTGATTCTTCTAGCTCAAGAAAACAACAGAGTATCAACAATTTATCACCAAACCTGAATTTATTTATGTACAAGTAGGCATAATTTTGATGATTATCATTTATCAATACATTTTGGGTTGAATTTGCAAGTTTTCAACAGAATGAAGCCAATGTAGATGGTGTGCAATTAGTACATTATGGAGACTTAATATCATGAAAAACAACCAAAATGAGATCATATACATGATTTGACCATAAAAATGAAAAATTAGTTGTGATGCTATATTATTTTAGCAAATTTTCTGTCTTTTAATTTGCCTTTTCTTGGGTTGACCCTGAAAAAGAACTGTTGTTTAGTACTTCTGACTTTCCTGATCATCCACTCCTGCTAATTATGAAAATCTTTAACTACTCCCTGATCTTAAAGTTTTGGTGTTGATCAACATAATATAAACACTCTGACCTTTCTTTTTAGTCCCCTCCCAAAAAGTGGTCTTATGACATGTTAATCTCCCGGAACACGTACTCGAAATATTATGTCACACATTTCATATTGTAATTCAAAATGTAACAAACTCAATGTACAAGCAATGCTGACATGCTAGACTAGTCTTAGCTATGCATGTCATTTGACCATTTAACTTGGCAAACTAAGTAGAATCTGTAGGGAATGACTTTTCTGGACCTGCAAAATATAGTTGCTTCACAGGAAATCTCTGCAGAGCTCTTCACTCTAATGACAGACTGCATGCGAGGCCCCATATCAAAAATGGAAATTGCGAACCTTAATTTCATGGAGATGTCATTACTCTGTAACAGCGCGGGATGGAAAAAACCGCATAAGAAAGCTGGAAAGTGACCAGATGCATATGAGGCCAAGAATTTGGAGGATGTTCAGAAGAGTTCCTAATGAATTGTTGATGGCCAAATTGTGTGCAGTCATCTCCGCTCCTCTAATCGTGAAAGAAAGAGCTGTTACAAGTTGTGCCGCTCGATTCAGTTGATGTAGTCTGTACACCTGCACAACATCAAAGAACTAAAGGTCAGCATCAAGGAGAAGAACATTGCGCCATGCACCACAGTGAGTGCAATGAGTGCAATAGCCTTATTAAGTCCTCCAGAAGACCAGAATTCTACAGAAGGGGCGAAAATAAGTGAAATCGAGAGTCTTCACCTGAAACACAACAGGAATGACAGGCCAGGAAGGTGATTTGGTATATCTGGCATACTGTTCAAAAGCAAACTGTACAACTATACCGACCAAGTAAGGAGCAAGAGCAGCAGATGCCGCAGGGCCAGTCCAGGGCCAAACAAATCCCATAGTCACCATAGGAATTATAAGACTAAGCATCAAGATGGCAACAGATGAAATGCGATACCCCATCTGATTTGTCAACTTCCCAAAATCACTGGTGGCTGTAACTATTTTAGCGGGACTCCAGAGACGATGAATAAGAAGAAGAAAAACTGCAACTCCACAGTAGAATAGTGCCTCCGTGAAAAATAATATAAGAAAATCTGAAAACAAGAATCAATATATTAGAACAGTGATTAGATGCATAAGAGCTCAATGCAACCAGAAAATCCAAATTATACGGAGTATTGATTTGAATCTGGACTGGCCACAATAACAGATTTAAGTTGTTTCATGACAGATTTAGAAGATTTTTTTCCCCTTTGCAGGACAGGGGGAGGGGGATGAATTGTGTAGCTAGAACTTATTTGCTGCCAGAAATGGTTCGTCTATGATATCAATCTAAAAACGTTAAAGATTATGTTATGACGTTTTCCAGGGAATCAAAGTTCTTGAAAATAGCTATGTAGTTTCTAGCTCCAGTTTCAGATAGAACAGAAATATTTCAGAGATGACAAACATATGATAGGCTAATTGCATCCAACATTAACTTCTCAACAATCTCCACGCCAACACTGACAGTCCACACTACCCCGATTCATCTTAACAAGGCTCCTACCAAAGTGGGGCCAAGTGTTGGTTCTTTTTTATGACAGGACTTTTTTTCTCTATATATCACAAAAGCATTGGAGGACAAGAAGTCTACCAAGCTATACTGCACCGAATCACTAAGTTCTTTGAATCTAGTAATTGGAGCACCCATACCGACGATGAATATCTAATCCACATAAAAATATAACAGTTTTGCTAAAGTCAAATACACCAAGAAACAACTTGCATCTCGTCTTTAGAAGAGCTTGTCTTATTTGCTTTTACAAAAGTGGGGTTGTCAAATGTAGACAACCTTAAGGTAACTAGGCTTTGGCTTAATGCTTTGTTTTATCTCCCACAAATTTCTCCGAACAAAGGACAAGGAGTAGACTCTAGAGCAGTGGCTCCAACTCCCACCTTTCAATCAAGTCATCTAGGTTTGATTGCTCATATCACCTAGAGAAGGGATTTTCCCAGTACACCCTTCCTCCCTAGGTGGATATATATATAAAGAAACTGATCTCCTTTAGATTGATGATTCAAAATCGCACATGAATTTCTACGAGTAAAACTGAATAACAAGAAATTAGAACAAGAAATTCACCTGTCAAGAGGGAGTCCTCGAATATTGTGGATATTATTCTCCGTAAATATAGTGATGGCAAAATGAACGAGGCTACAAGTATAGCAGGTCCAGCAAACCATAGAAGACTGTTGCTATTCTTTCCCACATTTGATGAATGAACTGCAACCTCTCTTTCGGAATGACGATTATAGAAGGACACGAAACCCGCTTTTCCACTATTTCCTTCAGAGTGCTCAGGTGAGTTTCTAGAAAATATGTCTTCGTCATCAACCTGTTGGGCAAAGTCTAAAGGCAACTCGTCTGCCTCTGAAGCATCTACCTCAACGACATTATCAGAAAAGAAATCTTCAGAGCCAACTGGGAAACAGTTCCTCTTCTTAAGACCCTTCTTCATGACCATTTCATGCCTGAAGTGCTGTTGCGAGACTGTTGGACATGAACACCCATGAGTATTATAGGAAAGAGTTACATCAACAAATTACATGACAAAGTCACCTCAAAAGTCAAAATACATGAAAACAAGTTCAGGTAATGTAAACAAAAAGCGAGGAAACACAAAACGAAGACATGCTACAGCAGAATCTTGTAATATAAGTTCCTCTTGGTATAGCTTAGATTCAGATATCAGAAAGATGTAATGACCAAGGACATTATCCCAAGGGATTAAATTCAATCTCAGGTAATTTTCATGCCACAAACCAATGCTGCAAGTCATAGGTTACAGTTACAGTCTTAAAGGCACTCTCGTAAGTCGTATCAAATAACCTTTGACTTCTAAACACTCTTTATGCACACCATTACATGTTGCATGAAATTGGATTAACCGAAGACATTAAACTCTGCCATAAGAGAGAAGAAGGAAGAAAAGGTCCGTACAATCACTAACACAATGTCCACATTACTGTACCGCAGCCAAAATCAATTGCATAAGCCCAAATAATTATAAACATATAAGGCAAAGATAGGAACCACCTTTCATGGTTGCTATATGCTGGACATTGTACTTCTTTCTTCCGAAGAATTGGCTTCTTAGGCTTGTCTGGAAATGAAAATAAAGGGATGACATATTATACATTTCTTTCATAACATACACTACCACATGTAAACAGCATTCCTAACATAAGCAGCACTGTGACCAAGATGACTATAGTTTAATGGGAAGCTTATGAAGAAAAAGAAAATGCACATGAAGCAAACCGACAGCAACAAGAAACATAGATATGATATCATAACCGATGGATTACTGTGATTGATTATGTGCTAATGAAGAATGATATCCTATGATCCTTAGTGGAAGCATTTGATGCTATTCTGTGAAAACCATTCAAAGGCTCTTTCAAACTGACTGGAAATTTTTCCGTCCATCTGAACCGGAAGACAAACTTGTTTTGTTTCAAAGCCACTATGCTAGGCACAGAAAGATTTTTCTTTCCTAATGCAATCCAAAATTTAACTTCATGCACCAGGTGCAAAGCAACATGAACTGCAGCAACTGCCCTAGTTTGTTAAGCATCAAAACAATATCAAATACATCAAGGGTATTATTAAATAACACGGAGACAGAAGAAAATATCATAAAATGCTCGAGCAGGAGGATGTAACACTCATTATAGGACATAGGTAGTAGCATTGTTCTCAAATAATATTGACAAGCCATTATGGAAAATCCCTCCAAACTCATGGCCTCACCCAGGGACACGCGCAGGCACACACACACAGACAGGGAGAGATAGCAAGGAGAGGAAGGGACAGCAATGGTTTTCCTTAACAGGAATTAAGCGATGTTTAGTATTAAGCTGCAACAACCCTCCTACATGGCAAACCTCCGAAACTTCAGACTCCTATACAATCAGAATTATACTTCCATTTTGACAGGAATGCCAGTTTTCGTTAAACAAAAAGTTACAAGAATGGGAGCAACAGAAAAATTACTCATTTGTCTTATGCCAGTTCTAACAGATTTTTATGCTTCCAATTCTTTAACAGTCCATTTAAGTGAAACAGAAGCCTCTAAAAGCATTGGCATTCGCCTCGTTGCTCGAAAAAGCACCCTGTGTTTCTTCATCCAGTAAACATGCCACCCCCCAAAAAATTCAAGCTATACAATCAATGTCAATATATAGGTCCAAAATATTCACCAAAAAAACTTTACAAACCACAGATTCATCAAACAAAAGTGCACGACAAATCACACCAACAATCCCAAAATGCCACCTTTATCACCTACAAACTCAACAATATGCTCACTTCTATGCTCTATACAAGAAATACACTCAAACTTCATCAATACACAAAGTAAATAACTCAATTTTCGCACAAAACCCACTTCAAATTATCAAAAACATAGCTCAAATTAGCAATAATTTAACATTAAACACAAAGATTGAGACTTTCAATAACAAAAGGGCAATCAATATTTACAAAAAAAATTGTACCTGGTAAGTTCTTTTGCATTTAACAATGGTGGAGGAAAGAGAAGAAGGAAAGCAAGAAAGAGAACAACTTGCTTTGACTGCCATGCTCAATCAAAACCCCAAAAGCTAACCTTTCTTTCACATTATTTGCTCCTCCTGAGAAATCTTGAGCAATACGACTAGTAATTTGGGAATTTTTATGCAAAGTTTGAAACTTTACAGAAACACCCACTTGAATTTTTCCTGGGAAAAATAGTGGAAGAGGGAAAATGAGAAAATTGCAAGAAAAATAAATTAAAAATTTTGGGGTGTTCTTCAGTTGGAGTATAGGGTTAAGCGAATATGGTGTGCAAAGGACAAAGAATTGACTTGTTTGGTCGTAGAAGGGTGTTTGGTATCTGGTAAAAAGAGTAGTGATGATTACGTTATTAGCATCAGTAAAAAGGAGTAATGGGGTTTATGAAGGGGTTTGGTTTATTAATCTCTCTAACTGTTTTTAGAGTCTTGAAATCTAAAAATACGGTCCGGGTACTTAATTGTCAGGTTATTACGACAAAAAAATGAATCCGAGTTATTGGGAAGGTAGCGATAGTTATCATAAAAGATAAAAAAAGAGAGCGATTGGGTAGTGCAAATGTAATGAAAGTTTATAAACTGCATTATCGTTACTCGTTAGGTCGTCCAAAGTTGAGTGCACATTTTCGTTGAAGTTTGGGTTCTTCACCAATGTACTAGGATCCCTGCTCAAGGAAGAAAGATAAAACAACTAGAATTTGTGAATAAAAAGACATCAAGAAAACCCAGAGTAAAAGTGTTCAATATACACAACTGTATGTTGTATTAATTAACTAGATCACACGCCGCTAATTTGCTGACTGATGCAGAATACAGAGACAAGTACATTACAGAAAGAAGCTTCCTTTGACAAGCTACAGCACAGTTTCTGCTTCATGCTGTTAGAAAACATCACCATTCAATGAACAACAGACAATCACTAGTCAGAAACCAGGGCATTCAGCTACCGCGGTAGCACCTTTCGTAGTTGTATCACTGTCACAATCAGCATTGCTGAGATCGGAAAGACAATTACAGGAAGCTGCTAAAAACAGCATAATTTCAGTTTCCACAAGCGGGAAATCACAGGAGGCCTATTTTGATATCACCCACTGCTTGTCTTTTGAGCATTAGGAACAAGGATTACTACATACAAAATGGTGAATGATGCCAGAGTCGTTTGAATAGATTAGGGACCTAGCTAAGAGGACACACTTGAAAGCAAAAACCTACACCAATAGTAACATGGAGGTACCTCCAAGCTCCAGGTAAGCAAAATCAACACGTTTCAGAACTACCTGCAGCTCCGCACCCTACACGAGATTTGTACCAGTCAGTTACCAAACATCACCAGCAGCAGCAATTTCTCCAACAACAGAGTGAGTAACCTGCTGACAGGAAAGCATGACATTACTCGTTACTCTCGAGACACAGAAATAAGCTAATGGGAATAACAGCCAGAAAGTTCCATCATTCATTCCCGTTTTGCCTGCCATAGAAGTTTCCCCTGCCACGTCTTGAATGACCCCTTTCTTGGAACCTTGCACCTCCACGTTGATTCTCAATGTGAGTCCCAGTGTCACTATTATCATATGGCCCCACACGCTGGTATTCATAATGTGAGTTCTGCCTGTGCTTCTCCCGATTGGAAGATGGGTAATGCTGCTTGGTTTCCTGTGCCGTTGAGCTCCAATCTCCATGAGAATCATGTATCCTGTTGCCACGACCACCATAATTCGAATTCTTGCGGTACCCTGAAGAAGGTCGTTGCTCATAGCGCCTATCTGTTGCTCCTGACAACACAGGTTCAACCTCAGCTTCAGGTCCCTGGCTAGGGAAATGAGGGCGCCCTTGAGGACCTCTCTTCTCTCGCTTTGATTCTAAATGTTCCATATCCCGCATTGTCTTCTCTCCGGATCCTGGCCTTGGATCTTTGGCAGCAGATTGGTTGTACCATGACTGAGAATGTTCACCACTATCTGAACCAATGACCGGTTTCAAGCCCTTGCTGTCTTCAACAATGTGATTCTGAGTGCCACGGGACCTGTTTGCTTGCTGGTTATGTGCTACATAAACCTGAGGTTTGGGCTGCCAATGAGATGTGGAGCGATCAACCCGATTCTCTTTTAAAGACTCTGCCTTTTCCATATGATTTATTTCAGAAACATGATGAGAGTCGGTCAAGCCAGCATTTGAATCTTTGTGTTCCGAACTATGATGATTTCCACTGCCTTTTTGCCCCTTGAAAGGATGTTTTTTCCCCTTACCCAATGGAAGGTTATCCTTCACGCCAGTAAACGGACCAGCAGATGAATTAGAGTTGGAATCATTTACAGTGTTCCATCCATCAAATACACTGACCTCTGGTCCTTTCGAAGATAGCTCAGCAGGATTGTTTGCTGGTCCCATCCTCCTAGGTTCATTAGATATGACAGTCTGCCCACTAGATGGTTGAATGTTCTTACTAGTCCTACCAGCAGAAGAGTCTTGTGATGCTTGGGTAGGGTTTGAATCAGCAGAAACACGTTGACGCCAGGAACCCTGGGGCCTAGCATGTCTAGTCTTCCCTTCAGTAACAGCTCTTGCCTTTGCAACAGACTCAGAAACTTGAGAGGGCTTTTCTCTTCCACCAGTTTCATCATTTGCAGAGTGATCAACCAAAAGAGATGGATGTTGTTGAATGCTTCCTAGTTGGGCCAACTCTTTGGCTACAGGCTTTGGAACATATCGTTCGATCTCAGCCCTCTTAGTTTTGGAGCTACTATGGGCCATGTTTTCCCCTATTTCTGAAGATACTAAAGGTTCAGCAGCCTTGTGACTGGTTTGCTCAGTGACCTCAACTTTAGGTGCCCAGACAGCAGCATCGTTGCTCTGGGCTTTCTCTGATAACCTATGGGAATTTCTAGATTTACGAGAATGTTGATGCTTCGAGGCATTATTCACCCTACCATGAACCTCTTCACGAATAACTGATGAGTGATTTTCTGATGACTGACTAGACTCTTGAGCATCTGCCAACAGCTGGGGAGAGGTAGGCTTAGCACGTACATTAGAAGCATTATCCTCCACACTCTCTAAATCTGTTTGTGTAAGGTTAGAATTATTTGGGAGAGAAATAGTTGAGCTAACAGCGCTGGTGGAGTCCTCAGCCTTGTGCTTGTTCTTTCCACTCTTATTATTCCTCCTTTTTTGAGGAACAGAAGCAAGAGGTATTTCAGATTGCTCTTTTACAGTGGCTTCTTGATTTGCATTTTCTCCCTTGTGATCTTTCAACACATCTGTCTTACTATCAGCTGCTAGATTTTGGCATAGATTCTTCTCAGGGGGAACATTTTGCCTCAGCTTGTAACCTGCTCGCTTGTGCTTTGAGACATCACGAACTTGAGGTTCAGTTCTATTGCCAGCAGCATCCTCTAAATTAATGTTAGGAGTCGCTGATAGATTTTGTGAAGAAACAAAATCCTGCTGAGCATTCCCCTTGTTCACAGTTACGGCAGGCCTTCTCGTAGCAGCAGAATCCACAACTTTGCTAGAACCTTTTTCATTAACCTGAGCACTCTTGTTAGAAAAGCCTGAGCTAGACCCAGCGTTTGAAACTGCTTCCAAATCATGCTGGTCTCTGGAATCATCCGGCTTCTGTGGACCAGCATAGTGAGATGACACGATTTCCTTCTGACTGGGAACTTCAACAAACTGACTCGCACTACGCTTATTCAACTCTTCCAACTTGGCTCGTGCCTTAGCCCTCTGCTCCCTTGTACGTTCCTTTTCTTCTATGTCCCTCTGGATTGCACGTTGCTTGGCTATCTCACTCATCTTGGCTTGCTGAAAAATACAACAGACAAAATTCGATCTTAAAAAAAAACAATTACAAGAGCATTTAAAGCAAAGATGTGAATCAACATAGAAGCAAACCTGAGTATCACCAGCATCGAATCCAGACAAAGCAGATCCCCCATCACCCTTCATCTGAATGTTTGCCTGCCGCATTTCAGAATGTATGACTGGATTTTTATCTTCCAAATGATCATTGGAAGTTAAACCAGAACCAATTGCTTGAGCTGAATGAGACTGAGCTTTCCTTC
>JBBYHQ010017769.1:0-10335 GCA_038382645.1 Spergularia azorica | reverse complement strand
TCTATGATCAAACTCACAGGAAACGAAGGGCTGCACAACTTTTGATCGACTGATGAGCTCAATCCAACGGCTAGGATCCATCTCACTATTTAAACCTGCTTGGGCGAAGATTGTGATTGGATGGGTAGCAATGGAATTGAAGAGCTCTGATAGATACTCACGAGGAAGATCCTTCCCATTGTTGATTGCCCTGTTGTTTCTAATGAACTCGTCTTCTGTCATCTTCTTCTTGACTTGTGGGTTGTGCTGGTCTGTGTTAAGCATAATCAAAGAATAGCACAGAATGAACACAGCATCCTTGGTTTCAAACATCTCTGATGATTGCTGATCAAAGAATCTCTCAGAGAAGGCTTCGAGAATTCTCTGAATTTTCTGAGACTCCCCTGGCAGCCTGAAAGTCTCTAGGTAAGTTCTCAATGCACTGTCAAGAATCATGCCTGTAAAATCGAACGTGTTTGTGAATTCGTTTAGCACTTGTAGGTGAAACTCATCTGGATCACCAAGATAATCTCCTAAAGCAGTCTTATTGAGGCCTGGAGTGTAGTGAAAGAAGTAGGCGAAAGCCTGGGCATCTGGTAGATCCGGAACCAGATTACAGATTTTGAGGTAGTCCAGACCTTTCTTCTCATCCTGATTGAAATGAGTGCCAGCAATCAAGATCTTTCTTTTCTGTGTTTTCTTCAATCTTAAAGCATCCACCCAGCTTTCAAGATCGTTCTCATCTCTCTTCGGCTCTTCCCAGAAAGGGGAGTACTCGGTGATTTCAACTGGGTACGGACCAAAGGATACCTCATCTTCTCGGTTAACATGTTCCGCTAAGGTGTGGATCATTATGACCAAGCCTTCAAAGGCTTGAAGCTGCAAACTTGTCAGAGGACTACTCATTGGGAAAGCCTGCTTGCAGAGTAACTTGCCCATGTTTTCGAAAATGTTGGAGCATGTGAAAGCACAGTCGTAGTTTACATAAGATTCTATCAGAAATGTGGGTTGTCTGCAGAGATTGATGATACCTTCCATCGCGACTTCTTGGAATTGTATGGAGCTGCCATATGATGCTATTCTGAATAGAACATACACGAAGAATGCTTCAAGCTGTAGCCTAACAGACCTGCAAGACAAAACATAAAAAAACCACTTTCATTTTTCAGGCAGAGTTCTGAGATCTGAGTTCTCTCAGCTGGTGCATATTATGGCCGAAAGTGAAACTTACCCGCGGAGGAAGTGATAGGAGTTTAAGGCAGTGCTGCATATCATGGACAGAACAACGGGGCTACAACGGATCCCATAATGGACCAAGTGGTGAAAAAGATCATCCCGAACCATCCTAAGCAATTTCGGGTGCTTTGCAAAGGCATCCCCACTCAGCTCCAGAGAGGTATTGATCAGGACTAGCGCGAAAATCTGGATATCCTCATCATTGCTTTGTGATACAATCCCATCTATCTCAACAGTCTGCACCACATTCAAGAGGGAACACACGAATTGAAATATATCAACCACACATCGAAGACCAAACCCGGAACTGATAACCTCATCCTCGTCCTCCTCAGATTCAGACTCAGAATTCTCCCCTTCCCTGACTTCCATATCATTCAGCCTGGAGAAGACAGTCTGCATGATCTCGTGCATAATATGCTTGGCAGCTCGCTGTAGCAAATTCCCCCTTGTCGCAGATTGTTGAACCACTTGGAAAGAAGTGTTAATCACTGTACAGACAGACTCATCTTTCAGAAGACAAGCTGCAGGATGAGCCATAATGCCTGCTAACAGCTGCAGGATCTTCATCAGGACACCCTCCTCAGTAATTGGATCCTTCCTCTCGAGCCTGCAGCTCGTCGTGGCAGTCACAAGGGCATTCATAGCCTCCTTGGCCCCCGGAGTCTTCTCGTCGAAAATCTCTAGCTTGAGAAGCTTGAAGAGGGAGGAGAGCGCGACCCCTGTCGCTGCTGCAGGGACATCGTCGCTCTGAATCACGTCTAGAAACGGCGAAAGGTAGATAGAAGGATCGATGTATCGCCATTCTTGTTGAGGATTGAAAATGAGTGCTCTCAAAGATTTTAAGGATTGTTGAAGAGCAATGTCATGGAAATCTTCTAGGGTGCCAATATCATAACTGTTTCTTAATGCAGCTAAAACTGCACCTACTTCTGTGTTGATTGTGCATGAAACTCCTATCTCTTTCTTAATAAATCTGGTCATTTCTAAGTTTTCTTGCAAAATAATACTTTTTCAGCATCAAACTTTTTACATTTCTTAATTCTGTTATTATGGATTTGTTACTTGAAATTCTCAGTTAGTTACATGAGTAAGAGAAAAAAATGCAAATTTTGGGGTTACTTTTCTTATCCACCATGAAATTTTATCATTGATTTGAATCATAAAAAATATTAAATAGAACTTTTTGTGGGCATAAATTGTTCCCACCACTAAATTTCAGTAAGGAGCTCCATGTTTAACTTGCTTAATAAGTTCACAAAGCAATGTAATTACTGAAAGAATTCTCAAATTTTCAACTTGTTCCTATAATAATGGCCCAACATTTTATTGTCACGGCTTAACAAATCTTGAGACGTACGACACAAAATGACACAAGATCCGTGTCATTAATTGTAGTACTTTAGGAGATCCGTGTTTAATACATTTTCGACTAGCTACAAATGGTTCTTATGGACCAATACGAGTTACAAAACGAACATAGTGTCATTGTAGGACTGAATTAACTACTGCATATATTTGCGGACTCGGACTGTCAATTGGAGTCGTAGAGAGGTGAAAACCTACAACTTTTACCATTTCATAGTACTCCTAAAGGTTGTGACATATTTAGCATCCACTTCTACGGGACCGAATCTGCAAGCTGTTAGACTGGTGATAAACAGTCTAACTGCTGCTATTTACACTGAAAAACTGAAGGATGACAATGTGCTGCCTGCTATACATACACATTAACGACCCCTGATAAATCCACTGTTCAATAATTACATTGGACTGTAAGGTAGGCATGTAGCACAGCTTGATTTCCAGACAAAATATGTTACCTGTTCCTGTAATTGTTACCTTAACTGCAGCACATTTTACGGCCCTGCGCTAGACCGGGTCCAGAGACTGCATATATGAGTTCTTTACCTCATGCCACAGGCAGAAGAGGGTGTCATATGCATCATCGTCGAAGTTGGTCTCTTCCCAGGACGAGATAGAAACTACAGTCTTCAACCAGTCTTCATGGAGGGTTGAGAACTCTGATCTTTGCTCGCTTGACTTGAAGCTCTCCCCTACCATCTTTTTCATTCTCTGGCCGGCAGTTGAAGCTGCATTGACCACTTGTTTGGGGATACCAGCCATAAGAGCCACTTGTAAGCCATAACTTTCAGGACACGCACCTGATGCAAGTCGATACAGAAACACCAACTCAAGATCGGTTCCTAGTTGGGATCTTGGCCTCATAGCACAGGCCATATGTTGCAGAGAAACATGAGGATGGCATGCGAATTCCTTGGTGAGAGGGTGGTAATGAGTAGCGAAAAGAAGACGACAGTTCACTTTCTCAATCAGATGACGGAATACCTACAACAAGAGTTCGGAAGGTTACTTTACTGAAGCATACTCAGATCTTCAAAATCACTGCAAAATGTAATATTCATGTTACTGCAGAAAAAAAGAGCTGATAACACAGGAATCTCACAGCATATGCTATGGCATAACCATCGAAAGTGCTTGTTCCTCGACCGAGTTCATCAAGAAGGACGAGAGAATCTTGCGTTGCACTTTGAAGAACTGATGCTGTTTCTGCACATTCAATGTAAAAGGTGCCTGCACAGATCCATGATTATTTTACTGTCAGTCAAATAAACAGTATTAACTTGCTCTGCAACTTTATGCTCTCAATCCCTGACATCATGACGAAAACAAAATCCTGAAATATTCTACTAAGATGTAAACATGACAGACTTCGCCATGTCATAGACCTCCACCGCAAATATGTTATGTTCAGTTAGTGCCCTCTTGTTCAGTACAATAGCAAGTCGCCTTTTGACTTAGAGCACTGATCTTTAGAATGACATTTTAGCACAACATTCAGAAACAGTAGAATGAACCCATTGTTATGTCAAGAGTTAAGAACACAAAAAAAGCAGCTCAGTGCAAATCTGTAAAATAACTTACTTTCACCGGTCATGATTCGATCAGTTGCACCTAGCCTAGTGAAAATAATGTCAGCAACTGATAGAGTGCACATCTCACAAGGCACATAGCAACCAAGCTGAAAAGAAAGTAGGATACCAGAATCAGGTAAATATAAACGTCAGCAGAATGATAACTGATGAGCTAGAGGTATAGTGTCATCTCTTTCACAGAAAGTCTAACCAACCTGAGATATTACAACAGCTAGACAGGAAGCGCGTAGAAGAGTGGATTTGCCGCCCATGTTTGGTCCAGTCAACAGCAAAGTTCGAGGATGATGACCTTCTGTGTCCTCCCCCAGGACTAAATCATTAGGCACAGGAACTCCGCGTTCTCCAAGCGCAAACGGATGCCATAAGCCTTTGATCTTAAGTACAGGCCCTTTGTCATTTGAGCAAGCAGTGCCAGAAATGGATTGTGGTAAAATGGAAGGTCGAGACATAGGTCCAGTAGCATCAATCGCGATGGCAGCAAAAGATCTTAGTACATCTATGCAATTGAGGGCAAAAGTGATTTGTGACCACTGAGTAGCTCTTTCAACAAATAACTCGACCAAAATAGAAAGTGTCTCAGCATCGGATTCTGTAGCCACATGATCCTAATACCATTCAAAGGAGAGCTAAGACTCAGAGCATGCATTGAGTGTGAAGATACATGAAACAAGGAAAATGTCATCAAGAATAACAGTCTACAACTTTTTCCGAGAAACTGGATATGCCAGACACTAACCTGATAATACGGAAAATCACTATCTATAGCAGCTTCAAATTGTGTAAGAAACTCACTAAGGCCATCATGCCCATTAAGTTCTGGAAGGTCGAAAATTTGTAATAATAATGACATCACATGTTTTTCACTCTGTAGTACAATGATTAAGTCCAATCCAATGCGTAAACCTTTTACAAGAGATCCAAAGGCTTTCACCTGCATCATGTCAAACATCAAGCTTCTGAATAAAATTTACTCCAACGAGCATGGGGCAGAGACAAGCAGCATACAGCTAAGTTAGAAAAATTCTAAACGTCCATTCAGGATGCACACGTATATGCTAATTGAGTCTCTTGGACACAAGGCACAAGATGTACAAAATATGAAAATCGGGTTCAATCAGTGTTTTTTTTTTTTTTTTTTTTTTGTAACTTCACAAAAATAGCATCCAAAGGAGCCCAAAGTATGGATACATCTTCCTGTACACGATCCTTCTGTAAGAGTAGAAATGAATATGATCATTCTGTTCCGGATACATTTACCCATGTTGCGGATAAATCTACCCAAAAACATATTCACATGATAAAGATCTTGTTTGCTGAACTCCAATAGCATCTTAGTGTTAAGAAACAGTAGAAACAATATGCCAGGGGTATTTCACATCAGAGTACTGAACAAATTAAGTGACCAAAACTTCAAAATGTTTGAGCTGACATAATCTAGAGTTTAAAAGGATAGCCTTACTCTTTGTTTCAAAGTCTTCTTTCCAACCAACGGCAATAGGAGCGTGGCTTGTGAATGAACACTAGCTTTAACCCTCCCAAGGAACCTCTCTAGATCTGGAAGCTTGCGAAGATATTGCGCCATGAGTAACATTATTTCAGTACGGGTCATCAGAACCTCAATAATGTCAAGTCTGTTATTGATTGCCTTCACGTCCTTCAGTGGATGGCAAATCCAGCTCCTCAAAAGCCGCTTCCCAGAATGAGTTATGCACTTATCAAGATATTTGAACAGTGTGCCTGAAGACCAGAGATTCAGCTTAAGAACATTAACAACAAAGAACTAACTGGCAGAATTGTACTATATGGCCAAATGCTCAGGAGTCACCTTCTGCACCACCATCCACATTATTATGAAAGACCTCAAGATTTATTAGTGTTTGTCCGTCCATTCTAAGGCAACCCTTGTAAACTTGGTATGGTAGGATATCTCCGTTGCATAAAACATCATTAAGCTTAACAAAAAAAAAAGAAAGGCAAAATATCAATTGGAATAGAACTTGAACAAGAAAAAGAAACTTGCAATTATAAAATCAAAGGGATAAAACTTCTAACATAAATAAGGGGGGAAATAAACATACCATCAGCCTTGATAGATGATTTATGAGTCCACCCAAGGCACATAGAGAAAACTCATGCTTAGCATCATCATGCAAAGAATCCAATAAGTTGTTAGCACCTTTGAAATATTTTTTGGATTGAATCATAGTTTTCACTTCAGCAGCATCAGAAAACCCATATACTGGAAGGGCCGATGTCATTTGCACTTCGGTGGTGCCTACATATTCACATAGAAATCAGCAAGGTTCGAAAGATAACAGTCAACATCACACGCTGCAGCCACATTAAACTGAAGAAGTTTGCTTGTTGCGCTTGCGCATCTCAATTATCATCCCAACCACATGAAAAAGACTGAAAACGTAGTCAGATAAACTTCCCAACTATTTTACCTTTTTTAAATGCCAATAATAATCATAATACATCTTCCTTTAATAGTAAAAAAAAGTCCTGATGATATGTAGCATAAAGTATACAGTATAGTGTAATTAATCCATTCCCTTCATCGGGGTTTTACGTGTTACATTTGTGTTAGTATTCATACAAGGTAAATTGTCAATGAGAAATGGAGCTGGACCTATTGTCTTTCAGAAAAAATCACATACAGAAACGAGAGAAAAGGATGCAAAGCGAACAACAAATTTTACGGAGACATATATTAACATGGGATCAGCTGACCAAACCTGTAGATGAGTACTTTTTGAGGACTTTCTGAGCTTCTCTTGATAAGCCTGCAGAAGATTGGGACGCAAACAGGAAAGGGCAAAAAAGAAAACATTCAGTGACTGAAAACACTTCCACATTTCAAAACAGGTTATTCAATGACTACCAGCTCAAATTATTCACCTTTACTGTCATATATAATTTCCTTGGGTGACACCTACAACAACAACAATCGCAGAGCCTTAGACTTAAATATTTTGGGGGACAACAGAAAGTAAACAATTTAAGATGAGACAATGCTGAAGTCATTTCTCTATCACTTTTAGCTCCAAATTCAAGCATGCATATGAGATATGAGGACATACTTGCATCAACAAGGCCATCAAAGCAGCACAAGAGGCGTCATCATTAACAGAACCAATCCAAACTTTAAGCGCAGCACAATCAACAAAAGCGAATCCAAAAGTAGTGGAACTACTGTCCAACCCATAAGATCCCTACAATATTAACAAGAAAAATGTGAATTATATGATAGAGGGTAAGCAAGTGCCAACATTATGATTTCTGAGTCACCTAAAGAAGTTAATATATACTCTGGGAGTCGATTAGCCCGAGTTGTGTGACAAATTTACACCATCAGGAAAAAAGAGAATGTTAAACAGGAGTCCTGACTCATCCAGAAATTAGGTTGTAATATTAATTCAATTTGGTTTTGGATTAAATACATTTAATATTGATCAGTCATTGATATAGTTAGTATACCCAGCCCTGAACTTGTATTTCAAAATTTGAATATTGTTCTTGGTGTACTTTTCCATTGGGTTGGGCCGATTCAGTTCCTTTTTGTAGAAAATGCATTATCACTTTATTAGTGTTCAGATTCCATCAGTCCAATGGCACATCAAATCTTTCCCAGTTCTACCTAGATTTGGTCAAATGCAGTGATCATATGAGCTTTAATGGTATGTGTCTTCATCTTTTACAATATGAATTACTGTTCTCATGCTGATCAAAATTACCTACTCTCTGTAGATACAACTGTAGCTAGAGTCCCCTAAGGTTACATCCAGTATATTCAAAGAAGTTACATGGAAAAGAAAGGATCCTTTTGATGAACTAGGACTATCTAGGATTCTAGGGCAATTTTGAAGAAAGAGAGCATATAACGTAAGACGCACCGATACAGTGTCCACACAGTTAAACTATAAAGGTGAGATTAACTGATGGAAAGATAGAAGCACAGTAGTTAGTGTAGCTGTACCAATTATCTCAGTGAAGTAATGAATGTGAGTAGCACATTAACTTTCAGTGTACAAAAACTGACTTTTAGTTAGCACAAACCTCAGTTATTGCAAGTAGATGGACAGCATCAGGGCCAATGTCATCAGCTGTTGTTGATGGAGTTACCACATGAACCAACTTTCTAGGAATAACCTGAAATCAGATGTTGCATTTGATCAAGAATGAGAAGATTTCAGAAGCATCAAGGATTCAAGGGCTGAACAGAACATTTATAAAGGTCTGCAGTTATACAGAATTCTACCATATAGTGTTAGAAGCACGCTATTTTGGGCATCATATAATATTCATGTTCCATTGCGAGTGAGATTCCTGCTCCGGATATAGCGTTTGAAACACGCAGAGCAAAGAGGAGGCACAATTCTTTTATATAAGTTATGTCTGCCATATTTTGTCTCCCTTTCCTTTATACTAGTATGTACTAATTGTGAAATTATTGAAAATAAGTGCCCGAATTCTGAATTCAGACATCAAATCTACAGGTCCGTTTAAAGGAAGAAGATATAAGGAGGAAACAGGTAAGCATAATAATTCATAATTCATAGCTTCAACGGGAAATTAAATCTTCGTTTAGGAGCAAGCTTTGACTTTAAACCAACTTGGTGGTCTGTGAATGGCATAGTTTCTGAAGAACAAATATTAAGGATAAAAAAAAAACATCTCAAGGTATTCATCTCCACAACCCTTGTCATCGGATACTGCTTACTACACGGATTATTTCACATAAAACCACATTGCTAAATATCATCACGAATAAGGCTTGTTATGTATTAACACTCCCATATCACGAAAGCTAATCATAATGCCACACTTTTTAATGAATAAAGGTATTCAATGACACAATCCACAATGATTTCTATACGGCATTACTTCTAGTCTTGTGTCCACTGGCCAAGGTGAAAATTTTCATTTCAACACAAAATTGCCAGCAGAAACTGATTTAGAGATGGTGGAAGAACATAAAAAAGACTTCATCAAAAGGTAGCTACAGACATATGGTGATAAATATTCAGATCTAATGGACTAAAATAAGCCTGCGAGAACAAGATATCTTACAGCATTCGAACCCCTTGCTTTTGCTTGGTCAGAAGTCTCTAACTGCTCTATTCGTCCAACTTTATACCTTAAAAGACAAAATCAAAATAGAGCGGGATAAATAGGAAAAACAAACGAGCAGGTTCAACTAACGGACATATGGAAAAGAATAAAGATACATGCAAGAAATAGTCATCACTCTAAGTTTCTAACTTGCAGCCTATCTTTTAAAGACTGTCAAAAGTTCCAAGCAAAAATGGAGAACAAAATTGGCTTAAAGTTCATTGACAAACAGGATAAGATGATTGAGCTAAAGATTTTCCTACCCACGAGCAACTAACTTCTGAACAGCATCATCAATGCCACTTTCAGATATGCCAACCTGCCAGAGGGAACAATTCATGTCAAACAGCAACTCTAATTAAGAATAAAATTTCATGCAGTGAACCAAAACCCTAGAAAAATAGCGACTTCTGAGCAGTTACAGAAAAGAGAATACCTGTCTACACTTCCCCACGCCACTGTGAGTCATTTTCCAATCAAGTTCTTTATGTCCTATCTCAGCATCTAGCTCATAAAGTTCATAGAATTTTCCCTATGTAAACACATGAAAACTCATTAGCTGATGAATTCTATGATCAAAGTTTCAAGAATATACAACAAATAGTCTCTGTCAAGAGATTCATGCATTCATGACCAAGAGAATTTTCTTGGTGCTCTAATCAGCAGTAACCAACATCTTAGGCCATTAAAATTTTGGAAATAGATATATTCAGACTTTGAACTAAAGCAGTCCTCTTAGACAGTCTGAAAGCAACCAACAATACGGAAAGCAACCAACAATACGTCTTTAAATTACGTCCAAGGTGTTCAACAGAAAGCTATAAGCCACTCTACGGGACAACAACAGGCCAAGCCATTATGATTGGATAGTACAAGACATCACAGAAGACCCTTCTTTCAAAAAAAACCTTCAGCTAAAATTGGAACTCACCACTTTAAAGAAGATTAATACATCCATATATTGACATTTTACACTCCAATACTGTTTTTGTGATGCTGACATCTTCTTCAAGGTATCAGGTGGAATATAAAGTGTTCTTTTGTCATA
>JBBYHQ010017668.1:0-10346 GCA_038382645.1 Spergularia azorica | reverse complement strand
TCACAGGTGACACGTGGCAATGTTTGATTCGCCAGTAATTTAATATAAAAATGACACGCGGCTTTCTTTAATTGGCCTGTCAACTTGTCAACGTAGACTTTTCAACCACCACGTGGCGCATTTTGATAGGTTGTGAATTTTTTGCCTCCTACAATAACAGTAATCTCACGGTAGAATTTGTGTTAAGATAATAATAATGGTGAAATTATTATTTATTTTTTTTTGTACAAAGGAGCAGATAATACTGCGGGGAATGGGGATATGAAGATTCGAACCCGCGACAACCCCCGGGCAGGTTGTGCTTCTAACCACTAGGCCAATCTTGATCCTCAATGGTGAAATTATAAACTTCACTATTTATATATTTTAGATGATTTCATTCATTCGAATCAGAAAAAACTAGAATTCACAGGAAAAAAAAAAAAGTAGAGCATTGCTTTGTCTTGCTCCAGCTTTACTCAACTGCCTTCACATACTTATCCTTGGCACCCACAAACTGAAAGTGACATTGCTTCTTACTGCTGCATGCATGGACCAAGTCCTTGCTTGTTCAACATCAATTTCTATGTCTCAATCTTCCCTACTTTACACTCCCCCTCAAGATGAGAGTATAAGGCTGGTGTAACTCCCATCTTGGAGAGTAATCTTTGATGCTATGAAGTTGGCAAGGACTTGGTTAGAACATCTGCAATTTGGTTTCCTGACTTAACATAAGAAGTATGCAGCATGTTTGCCTTGTTAAATCTTTTCTCTAACAAAATGACAGTCAAGCTCAATGTCTGTGTTTAGTTCTCTCATGATACATTGGGTTTGCAGCAATTGCAATTGCAGCCTGATTATCACATTTAAGCTCAACTGACCCTAGTTGCTTTAGTTCCAACTCCTTTAACAATGATGATAGCCAAGTTATTTCACATGTAGTCAATGCCATAGCCCTATACTCAGCCTCTGCTGATGATCTAGCTACAACTGACTGTTTCTTAACTTTCCAAGATACTGGGGAGCTACCAAGTAATACACAGTATCCAGTTGTTGATCTCCTGCTGAATGGGCATGAAGCCTAGTCAGAATCACAGTAAACAGTGAGCTTTGCAGCTGAATTGCTTGCAAGTAATATTCCCTGACCAGGCAAGGCTCTTAAGTATCTTAGAACTCTCCTTGCAGACTGCATATGATCAAAGGTTGGCCCTTGTACAAACTGACTCAGCAATTGTACAACAGCAATATCTGGTCTTGTGATAATGAGATAGATAAGCTTTCCAATCAACCACCTGTATATATCTGGATTACGAAGTGGTGTTCCTTTGTCAGGTTCTAACTTGATAAGAGAGTTGAGAGGCAGTCTTAGAGGCTTGGCTTGTTCCATGCTGAACTCTTTAACAAGTCTTGCACATATTTCTTCTGTGAGACATAAATCTCTTTCTCTAATCTATCCACTTCCAGTCCAAGAAAGTATCTCAACTCCCCCATATCTTTCATGTGAAAAATAGTGTTCAGCTTGTCTTTTAAACTATATATCTCAGTGGCATTATCTCCTGTAATTATCATATCATCAACATACACCAGCACCACTGTGGTTGACCCATTTTCTTGTCGCTTAAATAGAGAATGATCTGCTGAAGATTGTTTGTAACCACATACAAGTAGTGCAGAGAAAGTTTGGAGAACCATTGCCTGGGAGCTTGTTTTAAACGATACAGGGATTTTTTTAGCTTGCATACATGGTTTGTATATCCCTTATTATTCTCCCTCTTTCTTGAGTAGTCTGGATCTTTATCAAAGAGAAGAGAGTACGGTGTCTTGTTTTCAAGTCCACTAGAGGGTAATCTGTTAATGATATAGGTTGCCATAAGTACACAGTTCCCCCAAAATTTCTTTGGCAAGCCTGACTGAAACATTAGAGAACTATTTACTTCAAATAGGTGCCTGTGTTTTCTCTCCACATTATCATTTTGCTGTGGAGTATCTACACAACTTGTCTGATGCATCACCTGTTTGTTATTAACAAATTTCCCCACAGTCTCCTTCAACAATTTTCAGAGCATTATCTGTTCAGATCATTTTGATTGCACAATCAAACTGAGTTTGAACAAGATTGTAGAATTGAGGAAAAAGATGTCCTACTTCACTTTTGTTTCTCATTAGGTAGATCCTGGTAGCTCTGCTGAAATCATCCACTATTGTAAGGAAAAGTCTTTGTTACAATTTGGTTTCTTTCTTATATGGACCCCAGACATCCATGTGTATGAGTTCAAAGGGCATGATGGACTGATGAGAACTTGATGGGAAAGGCTGCTTGGTAAGCTTTGCCATGGGACAAGTGATACATATCTGCCCTTGCCTAACTTGACTACATCAGAAAGGCATTAAATATGTTTTAGTTTCTCTTTACAACAGTGACCAAGTCTGTAACGCCATTGACCAAAAGTGTCACGCTTAATTATCATTTAATAAAAACTTACTAGTACATGTTTCACCTGCTGTTACACGGTTATCAGGTTCTTCACCTACAGGATCATCATCAGACATGGCATGTCCTAACAACAAATTTCTAGATTTGACTAAACTGGATTTGAATTTAAAAACAAACTTGCACTTTTTCCATCTCACTGCACATCCTTATTTACTAAATAGTACAATCCCTTGTGCTCCTTGCCCGCACCTCTAATCATCTTCGTCAATGACTCTTGTATCACGCAAGAATTCTAAGAAAATGACACAACACAATCCTCTGAGTTAATGAGTTTCTGTATAGACAGCATATTATTCTTGAATGCAAGCACCTAGAGCACTTTTCTCAATATTATCCCATTTTTCAGTTTACAACTGCCTGTTGTGTAACATATGTTACCTTTCTAGTGGGAAGGGTTATTTTAGGCTTCATAATGAGTTCCTCAATATGGTCTAAACAACTCAAGTCTGATGTGATATGATCACTAGCACCAGGTCAATAATCCAACCATTTTTCATATTGTTAAAGAAAACTGAGCTACAAAGAGTGTTACATGCAAAGTGAGCTGCCATCTCACTTTCAGCATTTAGATTTGGGGAGGTGTTTGAGCCAGATACCTTGTTCATAAGCTGCATAAACTGATCTTGAGACAGGAATACTCCCCCAGACTTTTCTGAATCATCATTGACCATGTTATTTCCAGCTAATTTTCCTTTGTTCCAAGAGTTCTGCTTGCCTTTGAATATGTTGTTGTGCCACTTATTTGTATGGTTTTGATTGAAATCCTTGCCTTTTCCATGGTTCTTTCTCTCCACGGGAATTGCTATCACAAACCAACACTCTTCATACTTGTGCCCTGGTTTCTTGCATTTGGGACACACCTTGGGCTTCTCTTGTTGTCCATAGATAGCAGTGTTTCCACCATCTATGTCCTTTTTGGTGACTGCATTCAGCACTTGTTGTTGGATTTCTTCTTGCTAAAGTGTGGACACTACCTCCTCCACTGTAGGAAGAGTCTTCATCATCAGGAAGTTGTCATTGTTGTGTAGTGAGAGTCTAGGCCATTCAGAAATTGGAACAACCTTCCTTCAGCCCTTTCTCTGCTGACTGCATTTGAGAATGCTATGATTTCCTCAGTGAGCTCTGTGAGTGGTGGTTGATCTTCCATATTCTCTAGAGTTTGCCACAGGGTACTCATCTGATTGTAGTATTCAGCAATACTCTTGCTACCTTTAGTGAGTTGCCTGATTTCTTGCTCAACTTGAAACTTCCTAGCACCATTAATTAGCTATCCCATAAGTTCTCCCAAGTAATCCCAGATGTCTTTTGCTGAGGTTACAAACCTCACAGGAGCCTTGACTTCTGATTTAAGGTTGTTTAGAACCCAGCTTACCACCAAATCATTGCAGTTATCCCACAGTTCAGCCTTCTCAGTTTCTGTTTTGGATCTTTTGACCCTTTCTATGACAAAACCTAACTTTATCATGGTAGCTAGGCTCAATTCCATCTCTCTTTTCCACTTATAGTAGTGGTGCATACCCTCAAATTTGGGTTCTATGGAGAGTGGAATGCTGATTTCAAAAGGGGTGTGTAAAGAGTGGATCTCTCATGTCTATTCTCTGGTTTTTATTTTGATTTTGATCTGATTCTGAGCCCTCCTGCCACATTTGTAACAGTGGTGGTTTAGTGTTTGTTGAGATGCAGAAAATGAAAGATTTAGATTCTAGTTTTGTTGATATCCTAAGCAATTCCTCCTCGGGTCTTCATGGCTCTGATACCATGAAGACTTTGAAGATTGAATCCATGAAGACCAAGAAGGATTGCAGCAAGATAATTAAATAAGTTCAAGTGATTTGTAATTAGAGAATTGTATGGTATTATGAATTGTATTTCTGATGATAATAATGTACGTCATTCTTTTACAATATGTAACAATCTACTTCTCACAAGTCTACTTAATTAGACAAGTTGATGGTGATGTTTGCTAAATTAAGCTAAACTTTAATATGGCAATCTTCTATGAGCTTCTTCTATCATGCGTATAACATTGCTTTGTCTAGCTCCAGCTTGACTCAACTGCCTTCACATGCTTATCCTTGTCACCCTCAAACTGAAAGGGACATTGCTTCTTGCTGCTGCATGGACCAAGTCCTTGCTTGTTTTTTTTTTTTTGGTGGTGACCAAGTCCTTGCTTGTTCAGCATCAGTTTCTTTATCTCAATCTCCCCTGCTTTACATAACAATAGATATATAGCCATTGTGAAGTTCATGCGTACGTGTGTCACTCAATAAATCTTAGACAAGATGGATGCGATACTTGTCAGTTAGGTTTATTAGTCGAATCAATTAAAACTTTACATACTTAAACTCGTAACATCTTAATGGTGTTCGTGTAATTAAGATACTTCCTCCTTTTCATTCAATTGTTTACGTTTGGACTGAATTCCCCTCACAAAACCCGACCCAACATAAACAATTGAATTAAATGGAGGGAGTATAAACCATGTGTAACTGTACATTTATCAATCACATTGTAGGAAAATGCGTAGTTAGCACTCTTCTCAAGGTGAAACATGAAATGTATGGGGTTCAGACCACCA
Source organism: Spergularia azorica (assembly GCA_038382645.1). NCBI lineage: Eukaryota > Viridiplantae > Streptophyta > Magnoliopsida > Caryophyllales > Caryophyllaceae > Spergularia > Spergularia azorica. The sequence goes on along the minus strand of JBBYHQ010017668.1, from coordinate 5,295 downwards.
TACTTCGAATCTCGTTGCAACAAGTGCGTGTTTTTAATTTGCCTTAAAGTAAGTGTGTCATCCTTGTGTTTCAACCTCAACACCTTCCTAATTTGGATAGGATAAACACATACTCAAACGTATCTAATCATACTTTGATAGTTAATGACAAATAATAATAACAGAAAATGCACGTGGTACCCTTGAACTTGAGGAGCTTGCACACGGTACCCCTATGGCTAAGGTTTCCTGTAGTTTCATTTTTGTGCACACCGACCCTTTTTACTGACAGCGTTATGAAACATGAGTATTAACAATTAAAATACACAATTAACTTTTAATTAATGGATTAGAGTTCATTTCCTACCTCCTCTCTGCTCTCTCTATCTCTCCTGCTACTCAACTCATCCTACTTCTTTCCCTTTCCTCCCTTGCCAAACACCACGATACCACCGCACGTCAACGCCAGTCCGCCTCCACGTACTGAGCCACTAAAGTCCTTCCACAACCACACGAAAACCCCTTTGCAAACCCGAAAAGCCCCTCTTCGGCTGGTCTCCGTCGACCCGAATACGACCTTCTTGCCGCCTTTACGGTCTTATCCCCCGTTGTACATTAGGTCACGACAATCAGATCTGCATTACGAAGATATTATCGAGCTCTTACGAAGAACAAGACCCATACTTTGCAGATTATACCCAGATAAAAGCCAATAGAGGACGAAATTCACCTGCAATTGCAGCGTCAATTGTCTTAAAATCACCCAACAGTCTGTTGAAATCCTCAAATTCAAAACGCATCCAAATGATTCAAGCAACAAACCCAGAAAATAGAGTGGGGTTATGTGTTATGGTGACAGGGAGTTGAGAAGCAAGTCGAAGACTTGGCAGGGAGTCGAATGCAAATAAAAGGAGTAGTTAGAATTATGTTATAAGTTTGTTAGAGTTCTGTTATAAGTTTGTTAGAGTTTGTTAGAATTCTGTTATAAGCTTAGAAATTCTGTTACAATCAATAGTATAAATACTCAATGTGTAATACAATCAATTCTCAAAATACAGTTTTACTCTCCAATTCTCTCTGAGTTCTTCCTCTCAATTTCCCCTCTTTTCTAGGTGGAGCTTTGCTCCCTAATCATCTTCTTCATTCTTCTTCTTATACCTTCTTCGTATTTCTGCAATACTCTTCCTCTCCATTAATGTTAGTAGCTCACATTTGTACTAAGAATTACAGTAAATCCTTCTTAGTGTAACATTGGTATCAAATTAGTTACGATCTTCGACAAGCTTCCGCAACACAAGGAATCCAATCATGGAACAAGGGGCAGAATCACAAGCAAGCTTTGAGGCAATAATGGCAGAGTCACAAGCAAGGTTTGATGCACAACTGGCGCAATCGAGGGTTATGATACAGAATATACAGCAGCAGCCCCCGAATAGCAACAAGAGCATGGAAAGTCAGGGTTGGGGATATGAAAGTGGAATTTTCAGCAACACCACAAATCTTGGGTATGATACTCAACTGAAATTTCCTTCCTTTGATGGTAGTTGTGTGTCTAATTGGGTGCACAAATGTAGCAATTATTTTAGTTTGTGCCAAATACCTGATAGTCAGAAGGTAGACATGGCATGCTTGTGTATGGTAGGAAAAGCAGAAATTTGGGCTAGAAGTTATCAGGCAGTCCATAACAATGTATCTTGGGAGGAATTTGTGTTGGCTTTATCCTCAAGATTCAGGGATAAACCGAGTTATAATGCTGCAGATAAGCTTAAAAGTCCGCTGCAAAACGGAGTAAATGCTAGTGTAACAGTAGTATGGCCAAAACCCATTTTTAGTGAAGATTATTAGAATCAGAATAATGGGGATAATGGAGGCCCTAGAAGCAAAGATGGTGAGGGTATCAATGATGGAATTCCAATCATGTTTGCTGGAAATTTTGCAATTTCAGAAAATCCATATTCTGAGATAGATGGATTCCTGCAAGAAAGCCCTGACATCGACAAGCATTCACAGGAAAATTTGCTTGCGTTTCAGAAAACTTTGCAAGAAGACACAGCTGCCATGGATGATGGATTGCAAGAAAACCTATGGGATGAAATTGATGGATTTGCAGACGTATTTCTTGAAGAAATCCCATCAAGTGGCAGGGTAGGAACTTCAACAAGAAACCCACGAGACAGTACCTTCCGTATGAGCATCAAACCTGTCCGTAAACTGAAGTTGGCATTGGAAGCTCTTTCCGACTTGGAATTCAATCTGGCAGGGGAAGGAAGAATCGATGCTGATGGGGGTTATGGGATTAAAATGGTGGGAAATGCAAACCTTGCTCAAAAGGTTGATCAAGGAACCTCCATACCAGCAGACACAAAGGCGGAAAAGCAAGCTCCAAGATTCAACTATTATGCTGATCAGTCATTTGATTACAGTGAAGAAGACTTGATTCTCCGAGAAAGAAACATCACAGGCCGTGTCATGTCTGTTTGCCAGGAGTACCAAGTTCTGTGTCATGCGATGCGAAGGATGAAGTTTGTTGTAATGAGTTTTTGTAACCACATGCAAGTCTGCTTGAAGGAAGAAGGGATGTACAAGACAGACTTGAGGGCAAGTCTGCATGAAGTGGGAAGGGATGATACAGGGACTACAGGACTGACTTGAGGACAAGTCATATTTCAAGGGGGAAGGGGTGTTATGATGACAGAGAGTTGAGAAGCAAGTCGAAGACTTGGCAGGGAGTCGAATGCATATAAAAGGAGTAGTTAGAGTCTGATATGATTTTTTTGTTAGAGTTCTGTTATAAGTTTGTTAGAGTTTGTTAGAATTCTGTTATAAGCTTAGAAATTCTGTTACAATCAATAATATAAATACTCGATGTGTAATACAATCAATTCTCATGATTAATGAAAATACAGTTTTCCTCTCCAATTCTCTCTAATTCTCTCTGAGTTCTTCCTCTCAATTTCCCCTCTTTTCTAGGTTGAGCTTTGCTCCCTAATCATCTTCTTCATTCTTCTTCTTATATCTCCTTGGTATCTTCTGCAATACTCTTCCTCTCCATTAATGTTAGTAGCTCACATTTGTACTAAGAATTACAGTAAATCCTTCTTACTGTAACATTATGGTACGGTCGTAGAGAGGTTGATGGTGTGGTTGGAGTAGGGGTAGGTACATACGTAGGGTGGGATGGACAAGAGGAGAGAGAGACGGGGTGGTGGTCGTGGACTCGGGGGACGGTTGGGAGGGTGAGAGGAGAGGAGAAGGAAAAGAAGTTCTTAATTTGACGGCGTTATAACGTACTTCACCCAAGGTTTGACTTTGGACATATTGTGCACAAAAATGAAACTACAGGGGTACCATGTGCAGAAACCTTAGGCACAGGGCTACTGTGTGCAAACCCTCAAAGTTTAGAGGTATCACGTGTATTTTCCGTAATAATAATCCATGGCATACTTGTAATACCCCGCATTTACGTTTTTATAATTTATAAGGTTGTATGGACTCATTCTTTAGGTGGTGTGTTCAAACAGGTTTCGTTTGCGGATTTCAAAAAGGATATTGATTTTAGGACAAGCATAAGAGATTAAGAGCTAAGAACGTTTGTCCTATTAGCTTGAGCTATGTACCATTCTATTCTAATAAGTGATCTGATTCTTTGTTCATGGATTTCAAATCCTATTTCATTGAAATAATATTATGTCTCAATTATTCTATTATCGGATTCACATAAATTAATTGTTGTCGATCATTGAAATCGCTTAAGTCCTTTCGGCCGCCCATGCCTCTACACCCACTCGGCCGTGTCGGTTCTTCGGCCTGTCCGTGCTCTCTCGGCCTCTTGACCATTATCAAATGTATATGTTGGTTTCGGCGTTGTGCCATTAAGTTACTATTAAGTTGGTTTACGATTTCGACCGTTTATAGATTGGAAAATTGAGAATTGGGTTATCAAATAATGTATCTTAATCGCTTTAAACACTCTTCATGAATTAGATTTTTTTTTAGACAACCTATCTACTGGACTACTAGTGGATGCGATCTTTGATCCATCATCGATATAAACACCTAGGTTAGGTGCTAGATTGGAGATCAGCTACTAATCTACAAATTGGACTTCCAACTATTTGTGGTTACATCCTACTCGCCCTCTAGTGAGCGATGTACACCCTCGAGTCAATTAGGGTAAGATAAACGGGGTACTCTAGTTAGGGTTTGTTAGGGCAGGAGAGACCGAACTGGGGAGTCAAACTTAGCCCATAAGCCCAAGCGAGGTTCCATCCTAAAACCAATTGGCAATAGGAGGAGTAACCCACTTGTTTGTACGTCTAGCAATATCCCACTTATCTTTCGATGTGGGACAGCACTCACACATGTTCCAACAGAGTTGATGTTGGGGTAGGACCCTATCATCGAGGAGTTGCTAAACCGAATGTCAGTAAATTTGTAAGTGAACTAGTGAAGGGATGTTGGTAGTCATGGTCAGAATGGGTGATTATTAATTTATTATTGATGAAGATGATGCCCTGCCTTGGTGGTGCTGGCACTTGATGATGTTGATGGCCTGCTCGAAAATTGAGAGAGGGGAGAGAAAAGGTGAGGAGAGAGTATTAACCAAAAGAACCTCCTACCTAAAGACTTCTCCCTCTTTTATTTTAATCTTTTGACTGGTTATGTTGGGAGTTATTTGTAGACCAAATGAATCGTTAATTTGTTGTAAAAATCAGTACATGATCTATTCATCATTGTATTCTACCAATTTCATTTGATTTGACGACAAGCGGGTTTTTCGTTTGTTGTAGAAGTAGACCTCAACATGACCTGTCAAAACAGCGTTTTAAAGGAGCGAGAAGTCTTTGGGTATGAGTAGTAAGTACGAGTATTTACTATGAAGGATGTATAATATACTTTGCCATGTGTGTTGCACGTGAGACTTATGCTCTTGTCTTTTCTTTAATTTCCCGGGCCTCCATACAAGGCCCTTCACATATACAATATACAGGCCAAACTTCTTGTTGAAGTTGGGTTAAAGGCAAATGTGTAAAAGGCACGGCCCATCACTAAAATGCGCTTAGTTGTGTTTGTGCTTAGTTCGATATTTACTATTTTCTCGCCCATGCAATTGAATCAACTCTTAACTAGTATTTTGGCCGTGCAAATGCACGGGAATAAAAATGTCAATATTAAATAGGATTTTTTGTGGATTTTTTTTTGTGGAGAACCACCAAATATAAACAAAAGTGAAGGGTAACACCACCTTATCTCCTTATCAGGTCTTAAGTTGCCGGATTAGTCCTATATGGATAGCCGGAAAGCAATCTTGGCAAG
>JBBYHQ010017633.1:0-10348 GCA_038382645.1 Spergularia azorica | reverse complement strand
TAATGTCCCAGACATGTCTTCTGGTAAGTGGATCCATACCAGTTGTCTGCAAAACTCCATTGAATCAAAGAGAGCAGAATAGCAGAAAATTTCGACTCGATATTGTACAGTTAGTAGTACTGTACTGTACAGTCTTACCGGTTCATCAAGAATGACTAGTTTTGGATCACCAATAAGGGCTGCTGCGACACTGAGACGCCTTCTCATACCTCCACTGTAACTGTTAGATCTCACTTTAGCAGATCGCGCCAGTTGCACATCTTCTAGTAGTTTAGTTACAATCTGATTGCCACAAAAGCGGCTTTTAGTCCAAAGTTAAAGGCGTCAGCTGATTTAGCCGATGCTAATTAAAGGGTTTGAAAATCGTCTGCATCAATATTCAATACTAAGCCATACTATATATATACATATTGAGTATTGACAGGTAGTACTAATCGATTCTTCTCTTGTTAGAAGCATACATACCGTTGGGATCGAGTCAGGAGGCAGGCCTTTTATGTGGGAAAAAAGTTGAAGGTGCTCTTCCCCACTCAACACATCCCACAGGATATCAAACTGTAGTTATAATTTCCGAGTACTAGTCAGTTCAGTTCATCGAAGATTGATCGAGATTTGGTAGACAGAAAAAATCACCTGTGGACAAACGCCTATGATTTTTCGGATATTGGTCATTCCTACAGAACTTCGGACAGAATGACCATAAATTAGTGCTGTCATACAAGACAGATTACTACTGTCAGTGATAGTGTGGTGAAGAGTTTATCAGAAATCGAAGAAATTACCTTAAAAACATGAGAAGCTATATATATATTTACCATCTCCTCCGCTCACCGATGTTACTCCTGTCAAGCAGCTGATAGTTGTGGTTTTTCCAGCCCCATTATGTCCTAGGAGACAAAACAGTTGATCCATGGGGAAATTCACCCATAAACCCTGTAGAAATTGTTATCGATCGATGTTAGTTACACCTAAGGCGACTAATTGATCTGAGGACGCACTTGATGTTAGACCTTAGATGTCTTTGGTTGAGGACACGCTTGATGTTAGACCTTAGACGTCTTTGGTTGAGAACACGCTTGATGTTAGACTACCTTCAATGTCTTTGGTTGAGGACACGATTGATGTTAGACCTAAGACGTCTCTAATGAAAGACGTACGCACTTGATGTTAGACCATAGACATCTCTAATAAAAGACACACTTGATGGATATTAGGGCTTAGACGTCTCTAATTTGGGACGGACTTGATTTTAGTTCTTAAACGTATACTAACAGAAGACGCACTTGATGTTAATTAGACCTTAGACGTCTCTAATTGATAAATCGAGCGAGGATACACTTTGTTTTGTCTCTCGACTTACCTTAACAGAATGAAAAGGAGGTAATCTCTTGATGTAATTTGTGTAAGTCTTAACAAGTCCTCGTATCTGAACTGCAACGCCAGGATCCACCTCACCTTTATTCGCCTGCGCTTTTACACTGTTTTCCTCTTCGAGTACGTCTATGTCATCTGGCGTGACCTGCTCTGGCTGTGGAGTCGACCAGCTGAAAATGCACTTCTCTGTAATAAAAGTAAAAAGGAAAGTTATCAATATGATATTTTACCGTATCATCAAAGGTGGAAATGTGGAACCCAAGGTAGTAAATTCTTATTGCCTCCGTTCATTTGGATTCTTAGCATCTGGTTCGAATATGTGAGATACATTAAAAATAATCGAAGGGAACATAAGGAGTACGTATTAAATAGCGGTAGTACCAAAAGCTTGAATTCCTCCTCCTCCTGTCCAATATCCAGGGTTAAGAAAGTACAGTGGCGATTTCGCTATGCCATTTTCACTTGGAATAATGTTGTCGAAGTACAAGGTTACGATAAGCCAGAAGAAGAACAACCCTATAAAGCGAAGCAATATGCTGTCCTGGCTCATCATTACGCGTGATGTTAGAATTCGAGATTAAACTCATACATTCATACATTGTACATGTACATTAAAGGATCGGAATTTATTTAAACTTTTGGTCGAGATGACTAATGTGTCAGTTCAATTAGGTATGTACTAACCATGTTGAAGGGACATTTATCATCACCGGTTGTACACACATTTCGCTGTTTCCAGCTCATGCCTGTAGAATCTTTGTCTTTAGTTGCAGCCATAAGCATGGAGAGAGCATAGTTATAGGGGTAAATTGGGAGCAAATTCCTGACAATCTTGTATATCGTAGGAGTCTTCTGGGCGAAAACGGCCTCGCAAAACTGGAACATTAAAGAAAAAAAAAATCATTTAGCGAAAACTTTGAACTAGATCACGAGTAAATCTACGTGTTGTGTCTATGAAACAGGCTCATTCAAAAGTTCGCTTAATTTAATAAAGTTTTATCTAGGACTTGCCTGAAGCATAAAGAAGGACCCGACCACAAATGCTGATGCATTGCTTGCTACTTGTGAACGTTGGATCAAAGTCGACAGGGCGAACGCAAGAGACGTCTAGTACAACAAGAAAAAAATGTAACACGAATTACACAAAGGGAAGATCCATGAATAATAACAATAATAATAATAATAATCATACAATTTACATGCATGAATTTCGAGTGGACTTACCATGCTAAGTTGGTAAAGGTAGAAGACGAAGAAGAGCAGCAAAAAATTGTTCTTGATAAAGAATTGAAATCGAAAAATTAATCCGACGATTAGAACAAATATGGTGATGAAGAACACCATAATGAACTCCCATACGAGCCAAGACAGCCAATATGCAGAATCATAAAGCCCCATTATGTTCATTGCCTATCACGTCGCGTGCGTCGAAAATCACACAATGTCGGTTATTTTACGAGGTAAGACTGTTCTATAGTAAGACACGTAATTAAACTTGTAGGGATGATCGAAAGCTTAATTATTACCTGTCGAAGTTTTTGTTCTTTCTCCACGATCATGTTGATAAGTTGGTTTTGGAAGAGAAAAGCGGTTATCATAAACAAGCATGCCTTTCCAGACAGGGCAAATATGTTGCTGTAAGCTCTTGCGGCAGGATGCGCAAAATCCTTCATACCAATTGTCCACGACAAGTTTGTATCTAACCATTTGGGAGAAGAGAGTTAATGGTGATCGAGTAACAACAACGTATAGATAGTGCTAAAACTTGATCATCAATATCTTTCGTGTTATTACTAAATTCAATTTGACGGGTAAATTACAAGTCGATCTGATTGCTCCATGTATGAAACATTTTGACGAACTGATTGAACATTTATATAAGAAACGAGAACACTTATCTAAATTTTGTATAGAGTAATGATTCAAAGTAAGTTACCTCCCATAAGAGTACGGGCGATTTCACGTTCAACGGCAATTTGGAGGGCAACGTGAAGTTTGGTAGGAATGTCAGTATTTGGGACCTTATGTGAAAGTGAGGAATTTAATTGGAGTCCATAACTTATGACCGTTGCATTCTTGTCAAAAAGATGTAATGCTCCGGGGCAACGTGCTGGGTTATCCCAAAACCATGCATCTGTCTCATCTGGTGTTCCGAACGATAGTACCTGATCAATCATCAAAACCATTTTAATTTAACTGCAAAAATACGCGTTCTTTAAAATTGTTGTCGACACATGTTCAAACAAAACGTTGATAGTAGTTTAAATATAGTCGTTTTATATATGTTTTGTGTCGTATTTATTTTAAGTACATTTTATCAATGAATTTCTCTTAGGTGTTTTTTCCCCCTTCTTTCTAGTCGTGCTATTGTGTCGTATTAGTTCCTCGTATGGAGAAATACATGCATATTCATATGTTAAATATATGTACATACCTTGGAAGACGGGATGGGTCTACCAGGATTATTGGCCATAATAGAATCGACAATACGTTGAATCCTGGGGTTGGAGCTGGAGCTCCCACTCCAAACAAAGTCGTAACAAGGCTTGCGTACGCTGAAGTCCTCGCACGGCGGGATCGGCTGCGATGACAGGTAACTCGCCGGAGGGTCGTGCATGTCTTGATTTTGTGGATCTGCCTCGTTCATTGCCAAACCAATTTTCTCAAATGCGAACAGCGCAAACATAAAAATAAACGCCGAGAAAAACAATTTGAATAAAGTTGATTTTCTCCTCTTTGCTAACCACATATTCTTCTTCAACAATGCCACTAGTTGTTGCATTGCTAATGCCGTTCCACTTCGTAATTCCATCTCTACAATTAGTTAGTATATATCTTAATCATGCATAATGTAAATAAATAAAAATGAATAAAATTGAAGCACAATTAGGCCAAATGCAACTTCATGTAATTAGTGGATTTTACTTATACTTAGCTCTTGAAAAACACTTAGCTATGTTAAGCTAATTGATAATTATTTACTCCCTAATTATTTAGCTCTTTTCCCTTAAAAAGAATTATTCAGCTCTTGCGAAAATAATTTTAACATAAAATTCGTATAACAGGATATTTAATGGAAGGGAAAATAGCTGATTTAGGAACCATAGAAAATTTAGTGAGAGGCTAATAAATCGCATTGGCTAGAACCACTCAACGAATACTTCACTCATATCTTTCCAAGCTCCTTAATATAAGGTTTGCATGCACAAAAAAATTATATATTTTTATATTTTTGTCTTCCAATATTGCTTTCTAATAATAGTTTCTTTCAAAAGAACAATAATTTCAGAGTAATTAATGTTTCAGTAGAAGAAAGACAAAACACCTCGGGAAACCAATAACTTCATTTTGATTAGTCGAGAAATGATGAGGGAAAAAAGAGGACAAGATAAATCGATATAATCCTTCACACAATATTTGTTTTGTTTTCTTATTAGTTTCTATCTTTGAATATTACTACACACCGAGGAGTGAAATAATAATTTTCCTATGGAACCTATGCTTTGATTCAAGTTAACTCTAGGACAGTTTATTACTCCAAATCAAAGGCATAATATATAGAATCTACTACAAGTACATTTGTTAGCAACACCGGAGTTTCGGAGTCTTTTGGAGCCATGCCAGTTGCAACACATGGACGTGCCAGTTTTGGCACACAAGCAAACGCTGTTCTCATAAAAAGTTTATGTTATCAGGTTCTTATCGAAATTCATCTTCTTTAATAAGTTTCCTTTTATTATGCTTCATTTGAAGAAAAGAAGCAAGGAATGATTAAAACTACAATAATAATGCCATATGCATATAGAAAGCTTGATCACAAAAATTCTACCAATAACTTTGTTGACAATGTCTAATGTTTTTTTTTTTTAATCAAATCTCAAAAGTGAATAGTTATTGATGATAAGAAAATACGACTTGACATACGAGTATGTGAAAGTCAAGATATTGCAATCCCGGAGTATCAGATGCGCGATTTCTAACATTGCATAATTGGCTATAACCGGGGTATTCCTAAATTTTAATGATTTACCAAAATTAATTAGGTCATGTACCAATGTTCCAACTTTGCTAACAATGCATAATTTATGAACCTAGCTCATAATCGGCTAGGGGAAAATTAACAAAGTAATATCAAAATGTACATACCCGAAAACCGAATGGTTGACTTTTGAGTCGTGGTGTCATCTGCGACTCATTATCCAAAATCCGGCAACTAACTCCGGAAAATGTGTTGGTGGATTGCAGAAACGAAACAAGAAACAAAACTGTTGCCTAGTATTGTTTCCATTGATCTCAGTGATTCTGTTGGGGATGTTTGAGCGATATTTACACAATCTTGGGAAACAAGCATCAGAGTTTGATGGCGAGGATGAACCTGCAGCAAAAGAGAAACTTGCGGTTGAAGGGATTAAAAACCCTCCACCATGGCCACCTCTTCTTGGTATACCCAAACCACAAAATGCTGCCGTCAAGACCAAGTTTATGCCCTTCGCCGATTTGCCCCCGATTTCTTGTCGCGATTCCGGCAACTGTCCGGTTACGTTTCTTCTCACCGGCGCCAATCAAACTCTCGCAATGGGTAACTTTCTCTCTTCCCCCCTCCCTATCTATGTTTTGGGTCCGTAAATGATTTGAAGAGTAAAGTTGACCTAATGGTCGGATGTTTGTCTATACCCTTTTTAATGAAACACGTAATTAATCATTAAATGTTTGGTAGGTGTGGCAAAAAATATGTTCCCGACTATGCCTCCTCAAGCATCTGATTTGACTAAATTTGTTCTGGTGAGTTTTCCGTTAGGTTACTTATAACTTAGTTTATTTTTATTTGTCATAGGAAAAGACACGAAAAATAGACAAATTGAACAGTTCTAAGAGTGATATCACATATTTATTTGACAGGCTACTGATCTACCGGATTCCGAAAGCTATCTGACGTATATTAATTCCTCTTTGCCTCTTCGTTTTATACAACCTAAGTGCAAGAACAACGCTTCCATTCCATTTCCTCCTGGTCCACAAGGTGTTTTATTTTCTACACCTTCTAAATTCTAATCGAATTTTTACTTTTCTTCCACCTTTCTTTAGTTTCATTTTACCTACAAATGTAAAACGGCACGTCTGATAAGTGGAGTTGCCAATATATGAGGCAACATATGTCACCGATTAGCTAATTAAACTATGCCATCATTGCCATTGTATTTGTTCTATCACCAATAGTTTGAAAAATCGGTAACAATTTATAAGTATATATCCATGTATATTAGTGACATGATAAATTTGGACACAATAGTTTACAATTTAATTATTATATTTTATAGTACTAGTATGGAGTATGGACTAACAAATAAGGATTTCTTGCTTTCTTCAACTTTTTCATTGTCAGCTATGTTTGAACTATCTTGCCTTGAGGGTCTATACCTATGGCGAAATAGCTCGACTGAAATCAATACCGAACTATACAAAGGTAGTGGGGCGAACAAAAAGCAAGTTTCAAATGAGTTTCCTGCTGGTTAGTCTAATCTAAACACTATTTCCGTTGATATATGTATAATAGTTAGCTAGTTTCTTGATCTACTTCTATAATTAGTGCTGTGACACGTTTATTCTCACACCATAACCGTCTATTTCTAGGGTTGTCATCATTTTCTTGTAAAAGAGTAGTCTAAACAAATGTTACAAAAGAATTGGATGATTTGCATTTATTGTTCGAGAAGATTTGAGTTTTCGAGTAACCATTTTGTTCAGCGCACACCTTGTTCATAATTTATTTTGATTTTTATTTATAAAAGAAAATGGATTGTTGTTTCATAATTATTAACCTTCTATTCTTTGTGTCTTTTGTAGCATTTGATATGTTAAATAGCAACAAAAACAATATGAATGTGACCCTGTGGGCTAACCCAAACAACAGTACATTCTCGATCACGAAGGTTACTTATAAAGTATCTCGTTGGCCCCGTTTGATTAACATGGTAACATTTCTGTGCCCATGAGTAGTTTTAATTTCTTCATTCTTCTTCTTGTTGTCACGTAAGAAATGCTCGGTGTAGCACAGTGACAGTGTTATGCGACACCACATATAAAATACATTGTTTCGCAGCATGTGTTGCAGTATAGCAATGCACTTTCGTGTACATATCCAAAGCAAAAGTTAACAAATGAAAACAACGGAACTGGAAAAGAAAAATGCTCTAACTTAGTTACTTGAATTAAAGTGTAGGCAACGAAGGCGTACCTCCAACATATAAAAGGGCCAGATACCCAAATGGGGTTTGAATTTGTAAAGGAAGTTCCAACCATCATGAATGTCAGTATTATCATCAACAATATATTCGCAGGTCTTCTTGATCTTCTTTTGCGCCTTGTTTGCGTTGCTCTACCTCTCTATCCCTTCACCGTAAGTCACTATCCATTTCATGTATAATTTTGAGTATATATATTGCGGACGGTTATAGATAACTTTTGTTTAACGGGTCATCAATATGTCAAAACATGTTACCTGATTTTTTATGTCACCAATACTACGTCACCTGAAAAGATCGTTCAATGACAGTTTTTGGCTCATTGGTGGCGGATTTTGATAGATTTTTAGCAAGAACGGATTGTTCTAATATGCTACTTAATCTTGATTCATGTCATCTCAACATATAGGTCATACTTACAACAATTGTTTATGAAAAGCAAAAGAGACTAAGAATTATGATGAAAATGCATGGGCTTCGTGACACGGCGTATTGGGCCATTTCTTATATGTATAGTCTTTCTATTTCTGTCCTCTACGTTTTGTTCTTCGTCATAGGCGGCAAGTTTTCAGGTACTCCTTAGACTTTACGAAGCTAAATTCGCCCCTAGTCATTTGCATCGAGTAAGCAACCATTGTGTAACATTTTGCAGGATTAGCCATCTTCACAAAAAATGACTTGAGCCTCCAATTAGTGTTCTATTTAGTACACGTAAACTGGCAAATCGCATTCGCATTTTTTCTTGCTGCCTTTGTTTCTTCTGTGAAGACTTCTCAAGGTCAGCATTCCCCATTTTTATTTTAATATAATTTTGAGTGAACAAATTTGAGGTTGATCTTTACTTACGCTTACATTTACTTATGTTTATCAGTTTTGGGAACAATTAACCAGATTATGGTTAGCCTGCTTGGATATCTTCTAGTCACTAATGTTATTGAGAACGATTATTATCCGAGTAAGTATATTCCCTTCAATGCAGACCAAATGTAATGCTTTTTATGTATTGAACACGACTAATTAGGTGATTTTACGACATTATATATTTGTGACGTTTATATATGATATACAGATTATTTGGTGACCCTAATCGAGATAATACCGGGATTTGCCCTATATCGAGGGGCATACGAGTTTCAAAAATACGCAACCTTTGCAAGAGACGGAGCAGGAGTAGGAATGAAGTGGCATGATTTGAGTGACAGTTCAAATGGTTTGAAAACAGCAATTGGGATCATGTTGATTGAGTGGAAAGTCATGCTTGTCCTTGCCTATTACTTAGATCAGGTCATACCCTCTGGAAGTGGCCAATCCAAAAGCCCCTTCTTCTTCTTAAAGTGCTCCAAAAAGAAGCCTTCAACTCACCCTACTTTGCAACCAAGTGGTTCTTATAAAGATAACAATGATGTCGCTCAGGAGGTATGTGTATTTTGATCAACTTTGTGTTCTATTCTTGTTATATATCGCGCATTCCTTAGACTGGATGTTTACTGTCAGATCCAAGTTACGAGGTTTGAGTTTGTGACCTTATAGTAGTAGTATTGGTCGCAAACTCTCACCTTAACAATGCATTAAGTTTTCATTTGAATTTCTCTCACATATTCAAATAAAATGTTAACCAGCAATGCAAAAGAACGAATAGAGTATGTAAAACCTAAGGCATTCAAGGTTTTTTTGGACAGAGAGAAAAGGTAGATCGACTGGTAAACGAGTCAAGCTCAAACTACACTGGAATCGTCCACAACTTAAAAAAAATCTACCCAGGAAGAGACGGAAATCCTGCAAAGGCTGCTGTAAGAGGATTGTCTCTTGCCTTACCAACTTCTGAATGCTTTGGAATGCTTGGTCCTAATGGTGCAGGAAAAACATCATTCATCAGCATGGTTAGTTTTTACTGTACTTAATTACACTCGTGTTACAACTTACAAGTCCGTAAACTTGCAGTCATAATGTTTTTTGCCGACCCTCAAATCATTTTGGGATTCTAAGACTTTGTTGTTGATGTTGTTGCATGCGTGCAGATGATTGGCCTTACTGAGCCAACTTCGGGTACAGCATATATCGAAGGTTTGGACATAACCACGCAAATGGATGAAGTTTATTCTTGCATGGGTGTTTGTCCACAATTTGAGTTAGTACACCTTCCTTTTCTTTTGTCTAAACTAATCGATCGATGTACTTTTGACTCATTATCTGTAATTGGAAATCGAATTGATCTGATTTGAAATTGTGGAAACCAATCGTGCCCATTTTTCCATATCATAGTCATAGCTAGTACTCAATGGTTATGGTCTTTATCGACTGTGGATATGTCGATCCAAATGATCTATTTGCCAGTTTGTGGCCTCGTTTGGCCCACGAGGCCACTACTAATAACGAGTTCTTTCTTGTAAGAGAGATTGGTTCATTAATTTGGTAATACCTTTGACAATAACTCTGCCTTTTGATCATCTCTGCAGCCTGCTGTGGGATACTCTAACAGCAAGGGAACATCTATATTTCTATGGGAGACTAAAAAACCTCAAGGGTGCAGAATTAACCGAGGTGAGCCACGTGTCGTTCTATTGAAGAATATTGCCCTATGCACTTAATTATGCGCAAACTTTTAGTTTAGGCATATGTCACATGAAATAGCAAAACCGCGAAAAGGTCATGTTATGTTGGTTATGCTTCAAAATAGTCAAGATTAGTTGTAAGAAGTTCCTGAATTATAGCTAGTAATTTGAATAATTAGT
>JBBYHQ010017624.1:0-10348 GCA_038382645.1 Spergularia azorica | reverse complement strand
ATTGTTGTCCATGCTGCTTTGAAACCGCCAGTGGGACTGGCGGTTTTACTTCATGTGAAACCGCCGGTCCCACTGGCTGTTTTAGGTGGTCAATGGGATCCTCCCCCAGCTTGATTGACACTGTTTGGCATACTTAGAACCGCCATTACCACTGACGGTTTTTTCCTATGGGGTGACGTGCACCCCATAAGGTTTAACAAGTTGAAATTCAACTCATATCGTTTAACATTTTTTTTTTTAGCCCTATTCCGAAAAAAAATTCAAAATAGGAAATGTCATTAGTATTATCATGATATGAAAATTCTAAAATAGGGTTAAGTTACATGTAACCTTTTATTTTCCAGAATTACAAGTGTTACCTACGATTTTGACTTTTACAATTTGGTATACTCAAGTTTTGAATGATTACACATGTTACTATCTTTACCCCTCTAACACCATTTATTTGGATTATTTTTAAAATAAAATGTCAATTCAAATGGTGCATATTATTTTTTTTTATAGTAAGCTACAAGGACATAATAGTTTACGTGGATATCATGTGATTTGTAATAACCTGATGAAGTCCGTGAAAGGAATTCATTGCATTTAAGTCCTAGTAATGGACCTTATAATGGGTGGTTACCGTTTTTTTTTTTTTAATTTAAATGCTATTTTATTACAAATTACTCCTACTACAACATTATTTTAGTTTTCCATAAAATGCAAACTATTTGTCCGCTTTTAGTCTACGATTTGTATTCAGGCCTATGAACGAATGTTCTACTACTAATGTGAGATTTGAATTTGCATGCTAACATTCCTCCCCTTAAACCAAGGCTCAACGACTTTAATCATGAGTCTATAATCTTGACACACATCACACGCAATCTTCACAACCTGGGGATCGGCGTAACCCCCAACCATTACCAAGCGCCACTAACATTCTCAAGTCTTGATAACTTGCCCTTAGGGAATTTGGCTACTCTTGCCCTCAAAGAGTCTTAGTAACCATCCCAGAGGTTAGCTCCTAGCTTAGCACCCTTTCTTTTAAGTCTCAGGATTTCTAAGTGCGTTCACACCATCTTCAAGTCTCAACCAATGCTCATGAGGTACACCACATGTAGTGCCTTACCCATGTCAAATTGAACTTTGGGCTTTGGTACCACCTTTTAGGGGCGGATAGACAAAAAGGGGGAGCCAAACCTAGGCCCTAGCGTGTTTCCATCATAACACCAATTGTCAAGCAAGAGAAAGAGTAACCCACTTGCTTATATATGACTAGCAACATCCTACTTATTTTTCGATGTGAAGCCCATATATGCTCCAAGCCTCCGTTAATTTCTAACACAGTGTGGGCCTGATCTGATGATACCAATCTCTACCTAGAACGTCGTACCTCTTTTGGCTATGTCTGTGGTATGTCCGAGTAGGGAGATCGGAGCACAACTAACTATAATGTTGGGCGTTGAAGTCATGGCGATGTAGGGCTATATGGATAGTCATGTACATTTGAAGATCACTGTTCCTGGTTAAAGAAAACGGGCATGATGGTATTCAATGGACCGGAATGGTATAAAGAGGGAACGAATAGGAATTTGTGAACACGAATGGTGCGTGAGAGACCGCGATCATCTTTGAGCAAATCCGGTCCAAAACTGCTGGTCCGCTAAGAGTGATAGGCGATTTATCGAATTCGCGGGTTTGCTTAATTAGTCGGTTTCTTCGTTAATTTGGTTTTTCTGATCTAATTAGGTAACCTACACTTATGATCATGGTGAAATATGATCTATGGACCATGAGTAGAATGATGCTCCACTTTTACAATAGTGGAGCTGAAACCATACTTAGTTGTTTTTTTTTTTTTTTTTTTTTTTTTTTTTAAGATTGTGGCCTCCATACTCATATAATTAGGTCAACTTAGGCTGTCATTATCGGGGTCTGAAGGGAAAAGTCTTAGCTTGAGATTTTCAGCAACTTTTCTTGAGACTTGCAATAATGTTGGTTTACTTTTCAAACGGATGAACAATGGTCTTGGTTTCCAAGACTCACATTCATACGCCACATCCCCCAACATATGGGCCCCACATATTATATTATATGTTTTAGGTAATAAATTTGAGTGATTCTACAATAGATACCAACCTATGATTGCCATTTAAATAGAGTAAATCCAACCACTCATTTGCACAAAATCAATCTCCACCGTCCACGATCTGACTTTACAAAAAATATAAATTATATAAAATAAAATTTATAATTAATTTCTACTCAGTAAAACCTAAAAAAATATCATTAAAATAACTTCTTGTTATTCAGTCATAGGCGGCCCTTTGAGGTGCGTGGTCCACTGCGGCTGAGCTGTGTAAGGTGGTGGTGGTGGATGATGCGTGGTGGTTTAAGCCTTACGGAGGAAGAAGGGTTATTTACAATAAGGAAATCGGGGTGAAAGTCTAGTTCAAGGTCTTTCCGGACGTCGTATCTCCAGTCGAGTGGAACCAAGGCTCCTGGCCGATTGAAATGCTACTTAATTAACCCGATTGCTTTTTGTCGCCCGTATTTCCGTATTTCCACTTGTGCCCTTCACTAATTACATTCATTAATTGTTAATCTTTTCTACCCTCCCTCCCCTATCACTCCTGATATACATCCCCATTTCTATCATCTCTCTTCATACTCCCTCATTTTTGTCCTCTTTATTCCTCATTGTTGTCCTCTCTATTCCCCATCCTCTCTCTTCATACTCCCCCATTTTTTATGAAAATTTACAAGTAGAATTAAAAATTTGAGGAAGACAAACATGAACTTAAATACTTATATATTCGATCATTAAAAGTAATTACACAAACTTTTCATATATTGATTCAGAAATGAAAATTTTCATTCTAATCACACATATATTGATTCGGAAATAAAAATTTTCATTCGGATCACACTTGTACAAACTAATATTCCTACCCTAAAATCGACACATGTGGGCACTTTTACACGACCCAACTATGGTGTGGCCACATGTGTTGATTTTAGGGTAGGAATATTAGTTTGTACAAGTGTGATCTGAATGGAAATTTTCAATTCCGAATCAATATAAGTGTGATGTGAATGAAAATTTTCATTTCTAGATCAATATATAAGGAGTTTGTGTAATTACTTATAATGAAATGTATTCGAGATTAACACTCCGAATGGAAGATTTTAGTTTTGAATGTATATCATAAGCAAATTGTGTAGTTTTGATGTACAAGAGTTACATTCTAAATGAAAGATTTCAATTCTGAATCAATATATAAGGAGTTTGTGTAATTTCTATAATGTATTCGAGATTGGCACTCTGAATGAAAGATTTTAATTTAAATGTATATAATAATCAAATTGTGCAACTTCATATAATGAAGTGTTTTAACTAGATTTACATTGTGAATGAATTATTTATGTTGTGAATGGATGTAATAAGCAATTTGTGCAATTTCTTACAATGAAGTGTATACACAAGATTTACACTGTGAATGGATAAATTTAGTTGTGAATTGATGTAATAGTCCATTTGTGAATTTTCTTATAATGAAGTGTATATACAAGATTTCACTGTGAATTGATGATTTCAATTGCGAATCGATATAATGAAGTGTATGGAGAAGATTACAATCTGAATATATGGCTTTAGTTGTTAATCGATGTAATAGACACTTTGTGTAATTTTTTATAATGAAATATTTACACCTGGAATTGGATGATTACACTTGTTAAACGATTTAATAAGAATTTGTGTAATTTCTTATAATGACGTGTATACATAAGTTCTGCTCGCCTTCATCCCTCTCATCTCTCTCTCTCTCTTGATAAACTAATAGATTTGACGATATAATCAATTATAATTGATGTATACTCTTGGATGGCTTACAAATTAGCCGAGCAAGGTTTTATATGACTTATTAATTGTATAAGTTGGCAAAAGCAAGGCACTATATACAAATTAGTATCATTCTCTATGTTTGACAGACTGATAGGTTTAACGATACGGTCAATTAGAATTGATTTATACTCTAAGCGTTGTTGGTACACATTTTATAATTGGGCCATAGCCCTTAGCAAAGTGATCCTTGGAAAAGGCCATGTGATACCCTCAAAACCCAAAAGGTACTAGCCATTAGATCTTGGTTGAATGAAGGGTCAGGATTGATTAAGGGTACCTTGGTTATTCCTTGGACTCCCTATAAATACCCCCTCATTTGCCATAATCTGGAGGACTTGAGACACACACAATATATATTGTCTATCTACTCTTTTATTATCTTTGTGACTACCCCATCCTTTCGACTCAAAACTGACTTGAGCGTCGGAGGGGGGTCGCCTTGCAAAAGTCGGGCCCCTCTTGATTGTTTGTTTGTGCGCGCAGGAAACCAAAGTTGATCCCGGTCTATCCCAAAATCGAACCTACCCCAACAAGCGTACAAATGAATTGAGAAAGTTTTATGTGGCTTTTTCATTTTATAAGTTAGCAACTGCACTGTAAATTAGGATCATTATCTACATTCGATAGACTGATAAGTGTAACGAAAACAATCAATTACAGTTTATGTATACTCTCGGCTTATGAATGATCCGTTTAAGGTTGTATATGAGTTTTTAATTCAATAAGTTGGCTAGAGTTTCTATAAATTAGGACAATCCTCTATGTTTGACGATATACTCATTTAGAATTGATGCTAACTCTTGGTGTATACAAATGAGTCGGGTAAGGTTTATGTGGCATTTTCATTGTATAAGTTGGCAAGATGCACTATAAATAGATTCATTCTCTACTTCGATAGACTAATAGGTTTGACGACAATAGTCAATTAGAATTGATCTTGGCGTACAATTGAACTGAGTAAGGTTTTATATGCATATTTACTTGTATAAGTTGGCAAGAGACACCATAAATTAGGATCATTCTCTACATTTAACAAGCAAATAGGTTTGACGACATAGTCATTTAGAATTGATGCATACTCTTGGCGGAAAAAATAACCGAGTAAGGTTATATGAGGCGTTTTCATAGTAATTAGGTTGGCAAGAGTAAGTTCGCAATATTTGTGTTCAGGTTTTATACATATATATAAAGTATTTCATATATATGTGAGTATTGAAATTAAATTAGATTATATAGTATTGATAAATCCATAGACTATAATAACTTCAAAGTTTAATTGATATAGGTTTATTATCTTTGCGGTGAGACCGTCTCCTACGCGTCTCATCGTATGAGACCGTTTAATAGGTTACTTTTGTAAGATTAACATGTTACTTTTAAAATAGGTTGGCTTTGAAAAATAAAATTTACTTTTCAAATGTGTGAGAAGTCTTATCGTATGAGACGGTGTCACAGTAGAATTTGTGATCCCATCACCCGTTATAATATTTCATTTTCAATATAATATCCCGCACCCGTTATAATGTTTCATTTTCATTGTACTAGTCACCCGTTATACATCTCATCATATTTAAGATCGATCATAACTATGAATTAGCTGACCACCATATTATATTATTTTGCTTAGTACTATATCACCATATGATATTATTTTGAGATTATATATTGTAAACTAAATTACCATAATTACCTAACTTACAACCCTAAATTATATCATTTACCATAAATTAACTAGTACAGGTGCACCAATGAATTTGGACGTCATGAGCTACGACTACCGAGTTCATGCCACAAAATTGGTAGGGTCGTGTCAAATTTTACCTAAAAAGTTATGTGTCAAAACGGAGTCGATATAGCATGGATAACAGCTTCATGTCTAAAAAATAGCATGCCCGTGATCTGAAAATAGCAAGAGTCCTCCATCTCCTGAACTTTTAGCGCAAACTTAGAACCTAACTTACGGGAAGTAGTCTTTCTCAAATTAACAGGTGGTGCCTTATACTAGTCATCTATGGCAGCTCGCCAGACTGTGTACTGACCGCACAGACCAACACGGGTCCTTTCGGCGCATTTTGACCTCACTCATGCGCACCCTGGGAAACTTCCCAGGAGGTTACCCATCCTGAAATTGCTCTCAGTCAAGCAAGCTTAACTGTGGAGTCCTTATCACATGAGCTTCCTAAAAGGAAAGTCGACTTTGTTGGTATGAGTGGCACAATCAATCATTTTTAAGCAACTCATATGAGCTCTTAATCTCTTAGAAATTTCCTCTGAAATGTGGGGTATTACACTCACCCTCTCTTAAGATCGCAGCGTCCTCGTTGCGCCTGACAGCCAACCACAGTCCAACTCCATGATCTTTCCCCCGCTAGGCTGCTGACCGGGGCACTCCTGACCACAGGATCAACACGCGGTCGCAGGGTTGTTCTGATACCATTTGTAACACCCCGGCTCATCGACCTAGCCGGAAGTAGTCATCTATGACAGCTCGCCAGGCTGTGTACTGACCCCACAGACCAACACGGGTCCTTTCTGCGCATTTTGACCTCACTCATGCGCACCCTGGGAAACTTCCCAGGAGGTCACCCATCCTGAAATTGCTCTCAGTCAAGCACGCTTAACTGTGGAGTTCTTATCACATTGGCTTCCTAAAAGGAAAGTTGACTTTGTTGGTATGAGTAGCACTATCAATCCTTTTTAAGCACATCATATGAGCTCTTAATCTCTTAGGAATTTCCTCTGAAATCTGAGGTATTACACTTCCAATTTCTACAGACATTCTCACAATTTAGGTAATACCTTTATAGACAGTCACTCCCTTTGTTCCTTTTTTTTGTAGCCTTTACCAAGAAAAATCTCTTGCTCTTTCCTATTTCGTTCGCCTAACAAAGGCGTCGTTGAAACACGAGAAATATTGGTTTGTAAAAAACAAATTACTATAATCGCCGCGGTCTCCACCATAATCTCGCATATTGACCTACATTTACATGAAATCAAACTAAATCATACGATAATAAAGACTAACTAGTTTTTGTGCCCGTGAAAATCACGGGCCTTTTCATAATTTATTTCTTTGACTTACAGTTAGAACATGTTACTACAGTTTTTGACGATTGTTATCTATAGGACAGATTTGCGGTACTCATGTTGCTCTAATCATTAAACAAAATATATGGTAAAAAATGGTAATAATGTCCGCTGAAATTACACAAATCAATAAAGTAGGACAGAGAGCAACACTTAACGGAAAAGCAACCTTTACCCAAACAATTGATTTTAGTTAGGTTGTAACTTTAATACCCAGCTGGGTTACAGTCAGAAGCATATGTCCCCTAGGTGTCTGATGAAGATCGACATCAGGAAGGCATTTGATTCTGTCAGCTGGGAATTCATTGAAAACACCCTGAATATCTGCAACTTCCCAAAAGAATTTATTGATTGGACTATGGCTTGTGTCAAAAGCCCTTGGTACTCCCTAAAGATTAATGGCACAAGTCAAGGTTTCTTTAAAGGAGAATGTGGAGTAAGGCAAGGTGATCCAATATCACCCTACCTTTTTGTGTTATGTATGGAAATGCTTTCCAGGAGGTTAAGAGATTTGGTTCATCTACCCAGCTATTCTCTTCACCCTAAATGCTCTAAGATAGGGCTCACTCACCTGGTATTTGCTGATGATCTGATGGTGTTTTCAAGAGGAGATTGCCCTTCTGTGATTGCAGTCATTGAGGTTTTGAACAACTTCTCAGCCATTACAGGTTTGCAAGCTAACCCTCAAAAGACTGAATCCTACTTTGCTGGCATTAATTCAAGAATCAAGGAGGATATACTTAGCATCACTCAATTCCAGGAGGGGAAATTTCCCTTCAGATATTTGGGAGTCCCTCTAAACTCAGCAAGAATCAAAAACTCAATGTATGCCCAGTCATCGTCACAATAGATGAGTGGGGACCATATATTAAAAAATGAAAAATCATTTTAAGTATGATCCCCACTCCTTTATTGTGAGAATGATCACCATGCTCCATGTGGTCCTTGGAGCATGGTATAATTTGCGCTTAGGATGAACAATCAAATAATTCAGAAAGGCTTAAACATGACAAATACGTGATTATTATTATTAGTTAGAATAATAATTGAAAACAATGACACTTAACACATATTTCACGCCTAAATACGTGTAAACAACATAGAAAACAACATATTTCACCAACTTGCGCTGGAGTGTTGTAATTTTACGATTATTATTATACACAACATAAGAATCAAATTATTTCAAAACACTTGCATGAATCATGTTATCATGTATGACTGCGATCCGGCATCGTGTGTTGGACGTGATTTTTCTTTTGGATCGGGTTAGTGAAGTACCCGCTCCGTAAATTGATATATGACGTTTTGGAATAATGATGTAAATGTTTGACCTGCTATTTTAAAGAGAAATATATATCTAAAATTTATGAATCATATATCGTTGGATTCGTATAAAAAAATACTTACACACAATTATAGTTTCATACGTTTTACTAATATATCTTATGCATGTAATATTGATAGATAAAGGAATGTCTCGGATTGTGAGAAAGTCATATATGATTTTGTAGAGAGAGTAAAATATTGAAAAGGTATCCATGCATGTGTTATTCAATTGAATTGGTTGTAATTCACATGGAATTCCAGTTCAAATGAATTGGAACTCCGTTTTAACTTTTAAATTCTCAAAACAAAAGTGTGAGTTGTGGATGTAGAACTTTTCATATACAAATCACGAAACCATAATTATTTGATCTAATTAGAAGCTTTATGTATTGTAGCATGAGCACACATATAGACAACAAAATTTATAGACCAATGAGTCCTTTCACCACAAGCTTTCAGATTCACATAAACACGTTGATGAATATGTTTATCACATGAGAAAGTTTCATCAAAGCAAAAACAACAGTCTTGGACTTACCGCCTGAGCAAATTATGAAAGATTGTCCAATAGCGTACTTCCAAAGTTTAATTAGATCGGTCGCACTCCAAAAGCGATCCACATTTACAAACTAGAGATCCATCGCAACAATAAAAAAACAATGACTACCCTAGAATAAAAGTTCCTCAAAACCATAGAGATAGCAGTATAAAGGCTGAAAATGATTAGAGAATCATTACAAATACATGTCCCCGACTTTACTGAAATAACAAAATTAACAAATAAAATCCAGGCTAGATGCAAATCGTGCCCTAGAGTTCTTACTAACTTTTGCATCGCGTTTTCTTAATATCATAATTCCAAGAGTAGCAAAAATTCCTCAGTAAAAGAACAAACTTTTGCATCATCAATTTAACATCTCAGCCTCTCTCTCTTTCTCCTCCTCCTCTCCTCTGAAAAACCCTAACTTCTAAATCTAAATCTAGGGGCTACCAGCCATCAATTAGATGGTGGTAAGCCCCAATTCTCTTATCAATCACCATAATTAATTAGTTATTACTAGTTATTATTAATAATAATTCGTTTCTACCTCCTCGAGAGAGTATCTCTACCACCATATAGGTGGGTTTATGTTGAGATTCGCGAGATTTCTACAAGGATCATGTTCATTAATTTTGTCATGGCGTTGCGATGGATGCTGAATTCGGGATCAAATACCATTAACTACGTTGGTTGCCTTTTCTTCTTCGAGTTACATAGATCTCCGATGCCGATGAAAGACGCAAAGATGTCGACGTGCAAGGGATCAAGCTTGTTAATTAGGGAAGAATTGTGTCAATTAGATTTATTTGATGATATTTGTATCGGTTCTAATTTTTGATGTAAGTGCCGTTTGGCGACAATAGTAATGAATTTCCGTTTATTTCAAAAAAAAAATAAAAAAATTTTGCATCACGTTTTGCGCTCACTACACCAGTTCGAATGATGTTCTTGTCTTCTTTGTCAACAATTTACTGCAAAAATGGCAACAAAATCATATGAATAAATAAATAAATCAAAATGAACTCAATATAGATCGCTATCTCAATTGTGAGGAATGAGACTCCTTTTATAAATGACGGGGCAGGGGAAGAGATGGATGGCAAAGAAAACGGCGAAGTGGACATAATTGAGAACGATTTTTGATATTTGATTAATATCAAACCACACATAGTCTGAATCAATCACAATTTGTAGCGTGCCATAATAATCGTAACCTCTCCCGTTGCAGCCTTGTAGATCAGTACTCTTTCTACTGATGAAAAATGAAACAAAGATCTTTCTTCTTACTCTTCCTCTGATCCTTTCCGCTTCCCTTAAGAATCAATTTGCTGAAATAGTTGGTTCCAATTTCACCCTCACGGATCGAAAAATATTTTAAAAAAGGATTATTAGTAAAAAAATTTGGCTTACATGGATTTGAGGTTGTTGTTCTCCATCTTGAATGTATAAGTTGATGGGGTTTTTTAAGCTTATAATTCTTCATCTTTCTCTAACGATGA
>JBBYHQ010017606.1:0-10349 GCA_038382645.1 Spergularia azorica | reverse complement strand
ACTAGCTACTTTATCATATCTCCATGATTAAATAGGATGTGATTGCGTGGGTACGTAGTTTATCCCTACATTACTTCGAAAATAAAAGCGATGCGAAAACTAAACGAAGGTTAATACCTTTGTGTACAATTTTGCAATAAAACTCGAGAATACGGTTAATTACAATCATTCAAAATCGAGGATTAAGGTTGACCTAATGGTTAGGAATCCAACCTGCCTGGGGGTTGTCCCGGGTTCAAATCCTCATACTCCCACTCCGCAGCTCCCAGGAGTACATCAAGGAGTATGGTGGTCCTTCTCACAATAGAGGAGTAGGGACCACACTTAGACCACCATGCTCCTTGTGCTCCCGGGAGCATGGTATAATTTACCCAAACCCGGGTTAGTCTCCAGTAAAAAAAATCAATATTTTTTGTACATCACTCGAGTGTACATACACATAATACCAAATTATGGATACTTTTATTCTTCTTCAAAAAAAAATATGGATTCTTTTGCAGCATTTTGTTGTATTTATGTCGAATATGCATGGTGTAATATTAGTAAAGTTTTAATTTACTTTGTCAAAATTGTGTAATGTATAATCGTAATCGTACAATTCCAAAAGGTACAACAGGGTGCAGTTTACGTAGGGTAGACTACCGCAACTAATGAGGTTAAACCATGAATAACGCTAAAACGCACTCTCCAAAAAGGACTAAGTCTCCAACACACCCTCTCTCCTTAGAGATTTAATACCTTTCTTCACCACTCTATGCTATTACTCTCATGTCTAACTGTCCACCCCACTTGCAGTGGATCAAGTTGTATTATTTTATCACATCTTCTCACTTTTCATTTTTTTTCACAAATTTTCATAAATAAACGAAATAAGTTAAATATTTTTCAATATCACATAAATTAAGCCGTTATCAAAATTATTTCATATTATAAAGATATTTTTAAAAACTAATAAATGATTTTTTATTTAGAAAAAAAAATTAATTTTGGAAAATAATTTTCGTGAACTTAATTAAGTTAAGAAGTTGTTAAATCGTGATTGATTATCGTAATTTGTAGCTTATTATATGAGGCAAATTATATCGTGGTCCCCTGACCACAAATGGCTCTGTGGTCCGGTGGTTCGGGACACGTGTCAAATGTTGATTCATTGGTTTAAAAAAATATTGCAGAAAATTCCATACGCCTAATTACAACTTTCCCTTTCCATTTTCTGCATCTCAATTACCCATCCACTCAAGATTTTCTCTCTCATCCCTCTCCCTTCCGCGCTCGATACTAGCCGCCTCACAACTCCTCGGCCCTCTGACTCAGCCCACCGTCGAATAAGGTAAGTCCATAACTTACACCCATAAAATCCATGACACGAACCTACAAAATCCATGAAGTTTTGATGTACAATTTTTTTTATTTTTTTTTTTGTTGTTCTTAAAATTTCAAAAGATCCATGGATCATCACTGTAAGATCCATGGATCATCACTGTAAGATCCATGGATGATCAAAGTAACATCCATGGATGATCACGGTAAGATCCATGGACTCAATTCTAAAGATCCATGGATTGCAACCGTGGAATCCATGATGATTAACATCATTTTGTCTTTAATTTTGTAATATTTTTATGGAATTTCTAAAAATAGATTTTGAGTTGATTTGGTGGACGCGATCGGCGGCTGAAAGTGGTGCTGGTAGTATGTTCGAGGTGGGTGAGATGGTGGACTGGTGGTTGGCCGGCGCAGGTGGGGTTGGCGGTGTGGAAGAGGTTGGGGACGGGTTTCTGGGTAGGAGGAGAGAGAAACAGTTTTCTGTTTTTTTGCTTCTATTTTTTTTTTATTTTGTTTTTGCGTCCGACCAATATAATCGCGACACCTGTCCCGGTGTAATACCCCAAATTTCAAAGGAAATTTCTAAGAGATTAACGGCTCATATGAGTTTCTTAAAAGGATTGATAGTGCTACTCATACCAACAAAGTCGACTTTCCTTTTAGGAAGCCCATGTGGTAAGAAATCCACAGTTAAGCGTGCTTGATTGGGAGCAATTTCAGGATGGGTGACCTCTTGGGAAGTTTCCCAGGGTCCGCATGAGTAAGGTCAAAATGCGCCGGAAGGACCCGTGTTGGTCTGTGAGGTCAGCCCACAGCTTGGCAAGCTGCCATAGGTGACTACTTCCGGCTCAGGCGATGAGCCGGGGTGTTAAAAATGGTATCAGAGCGAGGTTCTCATCCCCCTTAAAAGAAAAGGTTCGTCCCGAACCGTAAGTACCTTAATCAAAGAGGTGGGGGTACTTTTCACGCATGACGGATTCAATCTCCCAAGTTGCTTCTTCAACGTTGTTGTTGCACCACAACACTTTGACCATCTTGGTCTCGTTACGTCGGGTCTTTCTTGTTTTGGTATCTAGGATTTTCAATGGTGCCTCCTTGTAGGTCATTGTCTCGTCTAGCTCAATTGTTTCCGGGTCGAGCACATGTGACGGATCACTAACATACTTCCGCAGCTGGGACACGTGGAAGACATTATGCACTTGGTCCAATTTTGCAGGTAAGTCCAGTTCATAGGCCACTTCACCAATTCGTTTCAATATTTTGTATGGCCCAATAAACCTCGGACTCAACTTCCCCTTCTTGCCAAACCTCATTACGCCTTTAGCAGGAGATACTCTCAACAACACCATGTCATCCTTTTCAAACTCGATATGGCTACGAGTCTTGTCGGCGTAACTCTTCTGTTTGTCCTGAGCCACCTTGAGTCTATCCTTGATTAGTTTTACTTGGTCAGTCATCTCCTGGATGTGGTCAAGACCCAAAACTACAGTCTCACTGATGTCATTCCAACAAATCGGACTCCTACACTTTCTCCCATACAACGCCTCATAAGGTGCCATCTTGATCGACGCTTGATAGCTATTGTTACAAGAGAACTCAATTAGGTCCAACTTGTCTTCCCATCCTCCTTGAACTGTAGAGCACATGCTCGAAGCATATCTTCCAACGTCTAATTTGTTCTTTCAGTTTGTCCATCAGTAGGTGGGTGAAATGCAGTGCTCTTTAGAAGTCTTGTGCCCAAGGCTTCTTGTAACTTTGACCAAAACCTAGACACAAAACGCGCATCGCGATCTGAAACTATCTCATCTGGAACTCCATGTAGTCTGAAAACATGGTGTATGTAAGCAGTAGCCAGTTGTTTCTTCTTCCAGGTATCTTTCATGGGTATGAAATGAGCACTTTTCGTCAGCCTATCCACGATCACCCAAATCATGTTATTTCCCTTAGGTGTCCTGGGTAAACCAGCAATAAAATCCATGGATATCGAACTCCACTTCCACTCAGGCACAGGGAGTGGTTGTAGCTTGCCTTGCGGTCTCTTGTGCTCACTTTTCACCTTCTGACAAACCAAGCATTTAGCCACGAATTCGGCTATGTCTTTCTTCATTCCAGACCACCAAAACACCTGTTTCAGATCCTGGTACATCTTATCGCCTCCAGGATGTACTGAGTATAATGTAGAATGAGCTTCTGTTAAAATCTTTTCCCTCAGTTGGACATTGTCAGGGACGCATACTCGACTCTGAAATCGAATCACACCATCTCCAGTCATCCTGAATAATTCGCCATCTTTCTCCAATCTCCCTTTGAGGTACTCATCAGAACTCTGAAATTGCTTAATCTCCCCCAAGAGTTCATTTTGAAACGTAGTGACTCCGTGTTCCGATAACTAGTAAAAACAAATAAAATGAACCAAGCCGTATGGGGGTCAAGAGTGCAACCCTGCGACCGCGTGTTGATCATGTGGTCACGAGTGCCCAGGTCAGCAGCCTAGCGGGGGAAAGATCCTGGAGTTGGACTATGGTTGGCTGTCAGGCGCAACGAGGACGTTGCGATCTTAAGAGGGGGTGAGTGTAATACCCCAGATTTCAGAGGAAATTTCTAAGAGATTAACGGCTCATATGAGTTGATTAAAAGGATTGATAGTGCTACTCATACCAACAAAGTCGACTTTCCTTTTAGGAAGCCCATGTGATAAGAATTCCACAGTTAAGCGTGCTTGACTGGGAGCAATTTCAGGATGGGTGACCTCCTGGGAAGTTTCCCAGGGTGCGCATGAGTGAGGTCAAAATGCGCCGAAAGGACCCGTGTTGGTCTGTGAGGTCAGCCCACAGCCTGGCAAGCTGCAATAGGTGACTACTTCCGGCTCAGACGATGAGCCGGGGTGTTACACCCGGACCACCATGATGTTGGTGGTCCGGGGACATTAGTATAAGAACTGATTATATGGAGTGAATTGGGTATGTGAGAGGGGAGAGAGAAAGAGTTGTAGCTATGTACATGTGTGCTGTAAATGGAGAGTTAGCTACATGAAATGTTGATTGAGAGTTAACTCTCGATTCTCTTGAATCAGATCACTGTGAGGTTAGAGTTAACTTCTTTTTTGCCCTCTTTTCTCAATAGTTAACTCTCTATTTCGTTGAACCACACTACTATTTGTGCCCTTAGGGATAATGATATTTTTCTAGCCAACATATAAATGTGTCAATAAAGATAAAACTAACAAAAGTCAATGATGAATAGTATTACTTGACACCAATCAATGAAGGTTAGCAGGAAGGGACATAAGTATGTGGGAGATGATGGTTTAATCAAGTGTTTTGATAATCGGATCGTCTGGTTTGTGCGGTCAACCGAGAACCAAGTAGGTTAATTAGGTACGGTGTAAGGCCCGAACATTGGTTTAGTCATCTATTCTTTTTTTTTTAGAATGATTTGGTTTCAAGCAGTGGAAATGAAAGCCGTAGATGGACTTTGAATAGTAAAATAGACTCCAGAAAATAGAAAATAGAAAAACGAGAGTAATTATCTTTTAAGATACAGGAAGATAAGATATACGGTTAGATGGGAGCTAATATGAAATTTCTAAATTATGGAAATAGCCCTTACAAGGTGTGAGTGTAATTTAAATAAATAATGCAAATAAAATCAATGAAAATCAAACTAGTTTAACGTTATTCACAAGCAATAGGCTTATAAATAGGGCCAACAAAATGGAAGATACCATCAAACTACTAATACCTACAAATCCTTTAGTCTTCACAACTTATTAGAAGTCCAATTTCATCAATTGTGAGAAAAAGAGGATGGCTTTCCCTTCATCATTTGACAACTTGAAGCCAAGTCTTTTGACTATAGTTATTATTCTCTTCCCCAGTCAGGTAATTCCTTATGTCCAATTTCATTACTTAAAGCTTGCATAGAATAAGATTGTACGAAGCAGTTTAATTTGAACAGTACAACATTACACGTTGTGTGAGTGACTAAAGTGTTTCTAATTTGTGCGTGTATATGAAGGTCCCCGGTGACGCAAATGATGTTTCAGCTCCGGTGTAAAATGAATCATATTCCATACTGAAGTTGCAGTATATCAAATGTTGGCTTTTACATACGTTGTACGTGTATTAAGTAATATTTATGCTTGCAATTGTCTTCCTCATCGATCAGATGGGCTAAGCACTTGTGTTTGATGTCTTTCACCTTTGTAGTCAATAAATCAATTGACTTATTGTCACGTTTTCTTGTTTTTGGTGTATAAATAAGGTAAAGGCCAACCTATACATTTCCGGTTTATTTGTTGATCTCGAATGTTGTTATGTTTCCACTGTGCACTTTTATTTGCGATGGCATACATTCCTTTGTTTCATCGCTAGAGTTTAAGTTGGGTTCATGGTTAATCGCTCAATTTAGCACTAACTATGCACATCAAACCAAATTAAATGTCGTGACATGGAGGTACTTCAATTACACACTACTAGTGGATCCATTAAACTAAGTTTGAAATATTAAATTCTTTTCTCTCGATTCATCTATCTTTGATGACGGACAAATAATAATTCGTTTTGACTTAGAACCTGCTGAGAGATCTCATCAATCGAACTTAGGTTAAATGTGAACTATAAGAAGTTAAGAACACATAACTAATTAATATAGCCGAAAAAAAAAAAATTTACTCCGTACTTGTTGGCTAGCTACTCCGTACAAGTAATCTAGTTTAAAGGGTTTTTTTGTTACGTAATTTAATGTACATACATGGTACCTTCATAAATTATATTTTTAAGTAGTTTCTCATCCATTAAACATTACGACTATTGGTTTATTCAAAAAAAAAAATGCTAGAGGTTTATAATGTA
Organism: Spergularia azorica; assembly: GCA_038382645.1. NCBI lineage: Eukaryota > Viridiplantae > Streptophyta > Magnoliopsida > Caryophyllales > Caryophyllaceae > Spergularia > Spergularia azorica. The sequence continues at coordinate 4,170 of JBBYHQ010017606.1, read as the reverse complement.
GACACCCAAAAGTGTCCACAATTAGCAATAATTTTACCACAATATCAAAATTTTACTACTCATACAATTAATTTTATCACCTAAATTTTTCATTACAATTAATTTTACTACTCCGATCTCAATGCTACTACTAATAACTCAATATTACATTATAGACAAAGTAATTGTGTCTACGCTGTTGACCTCCGGCAATTTGCAAAAAAAAAAATACGATGATTGGCGCGGCAAGTTTACTTCGCGAAGCTTTACGTGAATTTTGACAAATGAGCTTATCAAAATGTAGAAAACTCAAGAAAGCTAAGGGAGCGCATTTCTAAAGACAAATTGCATCATCCATCTGGAGTGTAACTAAATCCAACAATCACCATTCTTCCAAATCAGATATATACTTCAATTTCCCCATTGCAATCACAACTCCCGAAAAAAAATCCGAATATATAGAAAAGATACAATCACAACGAGGTGGTATTCAGAGTCTGCCCCCAAAATCCTACTAATGTTATAATGCTCAGTAAGAAGTTCCTCTCCGAGTTTCGGCAATCTCGTGTAACGCAAACCTACAGTCGCTTCTTTGAAGGGAGCTTGACTAAAGTTGGAGGGATCTGTGATGCCCCTTCTGGTTTTTTCCTGGTCCACTTAGGTCAGGAATGCGTGTTTTCTAGTGGTGCAATTCACTTGCTTGTGGATCGAGCATGGCATGCACCTACTAAGAAAGCAGGTTTTGGTTGGGTGGCTATACGTTAGATCGAGCAATATGTCTTGAAAGGGATACTGTAGAGGTCATTCAAGTTCAGCCTTGCAATCAGAATTTGAAACAGTGATTTTGGCACTGCGTTGGAGTATTGGTTCCGACTTTCAGGCGGTTTTAATTTTGTCAGATTCTTACAATCTGGTTGCTATGCTTCGAGGCCAACTTGCTACAGATGTTACATACTCTTGGGACGAGTTCGAGACTTGGCTAGACAATTACGCCATTGTACTATTTTAAAAGTTGATAGGCGTAGAGTAGAGGATCGGAGGCTCATAATTTAGCTAGTGTAGCTAGAAGGTCTTCTTTACGTAGGTTTTATTTGTACTTTTTCGATTTTAGACGTTGTCAAAAAAAAAAAAAAACTATATATTTGTGTGTTTTTCATCATATGTATTTTTCTTAGCTGCCAAGGTTGAGCTGAGGAAGCTTGCTAATTAACGTCCATGGGATACGCATCAGTCGCTTGCTTGGCCTTGAAGGCTCGGTTAGCAGCTTCCATAGGATGAGCGCTATCCCAATACTCGTGGTCTGTCCTAGCAAGACATCTAATCTAATCTAATCTAATCTAATCTAATACTATATATTAAAACCCGAAACCAAGTCTTTCCTAGAAGGACACTTGACATACATTAATTGGATAGAACATAAAAAAAGTATTAAATCCAATTATTGATTAACATATGGTAATAAATTATCAAAGAGTATATTATTAGCTAATTTATGGATAATAAAAATATGGTAATTTAGTTTATAGTATGAGATCTAAGAGATACTATTACGGTGGTTAGCTAATTTATGGTAATAAATTTGAATATATTGTGATATAACGGGTGACGGGATATTAAAATGAAATAATGTAACACGTGACGAGATAGTGGAATTGAAACTGTATAATGGGTGACGTAAAAGTGCAAATATGATAATATGATGAGTGAGTAGAAATAGTAATATTAAAATATGACTGGTGACAAAAGTTGATTAGAGTACCCTGCATAATAATATTATAACAAAGATAAAACATACATTACATTTTTATAAAACGAGTATACACATTATAAATAGAGTGATAGACAAGTCCGGGCGTGACACGGGCATGCAAACTAGTGGAATACTATTTGGTAGACATGTCAATATAACCAATGCATGCAATAACCTTATACCACTTAGGAGGTGAAAACTTTGTTGACGGCTAACTGTCACAATTGAAATCAAATATCGTGAGATCGAGTTACTTCACATAAAGATTACTAGCTTGTGGATCCCTTCAACAATATTTGAAATACCAAATTCTTTTAATTTCTATCAATTCATAATAGGGAGTAGGTACTAATGAGGTCGCCCCCTTCCAAAACGAATTAAGGAATCACCAGGGTTATTACAAATACATTCGATCTTCTTCTAGCCTTTTTAATTTTTTTCGATGGTTTAGTTTATTTTCATGCACTTTAGGGTCATGATAGGATTTGCCGTGATAGTGCCTTAGGCAAGTTTTTCGACACCAAATCTGTTTACCATAATATTTGGAGCCACAACAAGAGCGCCACGCCTAAGCTCATTATATGGGACCTTATTGCTAACCTTGGCTCTTCTCCGAGAATTCGTTTCTTCTTGTGGACGGCGGCTTGGGGGCGTCTGCCCACCCTTGCTGCCCGCGGGATGCCCCTCCCCCCTTTTTGCCCTTTCTGCCCTACTGTTGTGGAGGACGTGGGGCATGTCCTTAGAGACTGCCCTTATGCTTCCGAGGTGTGGGCTCTCTTACCCAAAACCACCCCCTTGTCCTCGCTTGATCCCGTCCAATGGCTCAAGTTAAACCTGTCTTGTAGTGTTGACAAAGATTGGCACCTTCTTTTTGCTACCACATGTTGGCTCATATGGAAACGGAGGAATGCTTGGGTTTTTGAAAAAAAATCAATTCCAGCTATTAATATTGTTAATCAGGCCACTATCATTAAAAATACCCCCCTCCCCTGCCGTTTTCAACGGACTTCCTCTCTTCACTTATATACCCCACCCAACATACATTCCGGTTTTTCCTTGTTTGTGGATGCATCCTTTGTAGGTACTAACTTGTCTCCAGGGCTTGGTGGTCTCCTACTTGATCGGGATGGGCGTTGGCGTATGGGCTTGGTGGTCTCCTACTTGAGTGCTATGCTATCCTCATGGGTCTCACTTGGCTTTGGGTGCGTGGAGTGGGGGAAGTCAACTTGTACTCAGATTGTCAAAATGTTGTTCAAGGTATTAATAATCCTAAAAACCCTTTGGATAGATTGAGCAACATCTATTTGCAATGCAGGGAGCTCGCAAGGATGCTGCATGTGCATGTGTCACACACGAGACGTGCGTGGAATATAGCCGCGGACCTTTTGGCTATGCACGCTCGACGGGATCTCCCTCAGAAGCTCATGAAGACTTGCTGGCCGAAAGTGATTAGATTGCAAGATGTTGCGGACTTGGCTAAATATTTTGACGGCAATGAAGTAGTGCTAGTTCCTCCGTGGGAGAGTGTAATAGATATTAGTAGTTAGTATGGGTTTTTTTTTTTTTTTTCGCCTTGTAACCAAAAAAAAAAAAAAAAATGAGAATCTGAAATAATTGAGGTAACGTGAGATCGCACTAATCGCACTTACTCGCAACATGGTATTGTAAGAACACATCATTAATATCAATATCAGTGTTTACGGGTGCTTTTTTTTTTTTTTTTGTGGGATAATTTACGTTCGGTATCTTCAAGTTTTAGGTTTTAATTTTATGAACATGGGCGCGGTATCACTCAGGTTCAGCATATATAGTAACCTTGTCTTTAAAATTAACAGCAAGTTACCCACAAGTTAGTGTGTGTTAGAGCGACTTATCAAAATGTAACAATTTTCTTGAATAGAAGAGAGTATTATTCTAAAAACAAATCCTTTTCGAGTGCATAGCTAAATCCAGCAATCACTAGTAGTACTAATTCGTCTTGCAATCACAACTTCCGGAAAAGAAAATTTGAATATATATAAAAGATGGAACTATTATTTGTGTGGTTTTCATGTATTTTTCTTAGCCGCGCTACTCTTGAGGTTGAGCTGAACAAGCTTGCTAATGTCCATGGGATACACATCGGTCGCTTGTGTGGCCTTGAAGGCTCGGTCAGCCAAAACTCGGTTAGCAGCTTCCGTAGGATGAGCGTTATCCCAATACGCGTGGTCTGCTCTAGTAGGACATGGAATACTATTTGGTAGACATGCCAATTGAAGTGATCCGCAACATGGTACGTTTGTCACTTTCATCCATACATATTATTGTAACCAATAGCCTTAACGTAAATATATACCCAGAAAATTGAAATATTTAGAAGAAATAATTGTTAGAAATAATCTAGAAAAATCTAGATTAGTCCACCAAGTTCACATTAAGCTAGCAATTAGAAAATACTTGTA
>JBBYHQ010017585.1:0-10351 GCA_038382645.1 Spergularia azorica | reverse complement strand
CCATTGACCCAAACCTACACTAAACGGGTCATTTTCAGGTCGGGTTGGCGGGTCGGGTTGATTTTTGCCAGCTCTAGATTTTCGCCCAAATCTGTCTACCTTTTCTTCAAATCTCCCTAAATTTCCTCAATCTTTGCCCAGATTTTCTACACTCTTCAATTTTAATTTGAAGATTTGAGATTACTTTCCTCAAAATTCGAAGAAATTAGGGTTTTCGTCCCTAATTCTTGTCGACTTTGGCGATTTCCTCCTTCAATCTTTCATCTCCGATCATCACCGGCTTGTGTTCGAGGTTGTCAGGTGCGTCTTCTTCATCTTCTGGGTCTCATGCGCGCACGACAGTCCTTGCCCTTGATGAGCCCTTTACTCAAGCGCAGGCGGTTCAGTATGCTGCGGCTGCGCTGAACCCTACCCCCGAACTGCTCAATCGCTATGACACGGCTCCGATTTCGGAAAAATTCATTCAAATTTTTACCCCCGCAAAGTTGGCTAAATTTTGCCGTGTGTACAGTGTTAGGTCTCCTTGTGTGCTCACTGTTCAGGCTCTGGGATCTATAGTGTCTGATCCCCCCCCCCCCCGGGGGCTCGTTTGCAGTGCACGAGATGTCAATTTTGAACGGGTTGCGACTGCCAATACCGAAACTTACTGCTCGCATTCAATCGCATTACAACTTGTGTCCCGCACAAGTGACTCCCAACTCCTTCCTGACGACCAACGGTTTCGTCATGACTTGCCTAACTGCGATGATTCCTGTCTCCATTAAACTGTTCCAATCTTTGCATCGCGTGTCCACGAACAAGTATGGGTTCTACACCTTTGCTCCCCGTAGTGCCGGAAAGGGGAAGTGTATCATTACGCAACCAGATAAGCCTCGCAAGAATGAAGTCGTTTGGAAAAATAGCATTTTCGTTAGCTTAGACGACAAGGCCACATATGCGGATGCCTTCAATTTCCCGTTGACGAAAGGCGACCCCCCTTCTTCTACCCGAGATCAAGGGAATCTTCCTCCGTCATTTAGCGAAGTGCGCTGTTACTTTGTCCAAGACGAGGAGCCGGAACTAGGCGATCTCGTCTGGACTCCCTCTTTTGACCAATTCATGAAAAACTCGTGGCTTCTGGTTGCGGGTCTCATGACTCCTCTTAGCGAGGACGAACGCTGTAGGGTTTTTGCCTTTGTACATGCTTAACTTTTCATCATCTTCGTAACACTCACTTTCGAATTCTTTGTGCAGTGAACGCGATTCAACAGATTGAAGCTCACATCGCTTCTATCCTTCCGAACGCCGACATGTTTCGTGTACGCGAACAGAGAGAGAAGGCTGCCAACTCTGATGTCAACATGCAGCGCACTCGAGACGAGATGGTCGAGATGAAGGCCCAAGCTGAGACGAGCACCAAGGGTGGGAAGCGCAAGCGGGCTGAGTCTTCCACACAGCCAACGCCTAAGTCTGCCACTCCGAAACCGACGCCTTCCACCGCGGTTCCGGTGGATGCGCAGCCCCTACGCTTGGTGGCCCCTTAGACGGCTTCGTCTTAGGCGGTCACGACAAAGGCTCCTGCCGAGGTGGACGCTACCGTCGCAACCGACACGCTATCTCCGGTAAATATTTCTTCCTTACTTTGTCTCTAACTCCTGTGATTTTACCCCTGTCTTTATTTACGTTTCTTTTTCCTCTGCTCCCTGAAAACAAGCGCGCGGGTAAATCGCTCCGCAACTATGTGGAGCCTGAGGGCGCGAAGAAGGCGCGCCATAAAGGGAGCGAGCAGACGATGAATACTGCTTCGTTCCTTCATGCTGACTCAGCTTTTGGCCCGGGTAAGACTTCATTACTGCACACTCCTAGGCCCTTCGCTTTCTCGCGCACTGACTTCCTTTCGTGATCAGTCATGGAGGGTGTGCTGCGCCAAATTATTTACTCCGATGACACTACGGATCAGCCTTCGGCCGACAGCGAGGGTATCCTGGCAGTAAGGGGGGTGGCTGATCCCCTAAACCGAGCTCTCCGTCCATTTCGTCGCTGGGCCCGACTGCAGCATGCGCCTGGCGTCTGGCTGGAACGCGCCGCTGCTCACTCAATGAGTGTAATTTTTCCATGCTTGTTCCTTCTCCGCATTCTTGTCTCACAGCCCTTGACATGTTTTCCCTTTCGCAACTCGTCGACATTCTACGCAACGCGCTCGATGTGATGGGTGACCCATACGATGTTATCGGCGAGCAATCGGAGCGGGTGGTCTACCTCACTGCGGCTGTTGCGTCCCGTGACGAGGAGCTGAAAAAATGGGATGCGCGTGTGAAGCTTTACAAAGCCGAGGCCGCCAAAGCCGTTGAGGTTGCTAAGAGTGCTGAAGAAAGAGCTGTTGCGGCTGAGAAACAGTTGGTCGAGTCCAAAGCGCGTTCGGATCAGCTCGTCGAGACCAACCTTACTCTCAGTGGCACGAACGAGCAATTGAAAGCTTACCTCCTCGCCGTCGTCGAAAGGGAGAAGACTTTGTCGACACGGCTCGCACACGGTAAAGGTTACATTGACCTCTGGTCGCGTCGAGCTTGTGGGTCAAAATTTTTATTTCTCGCCTCTGATGACTACTAGGTGCTCCTCAATGACAAGTTGGGCGATATCCGTTATAAGGCAGTGCGGGCGGTGGAGAAAGCTGTTTTGGACACGCTGAGGAGGGTTCACGCTATCTCCGAGAAGAGTCGAGGATCGAGGTGGCCTCGTTCGAGTCGCCCTCCACGATCTCGCTAACGGTTACCTCACCGCCATCGAGGACCCTAAAGATGTAGAGTTGGATCTGGATACGCTAGAACGGAAGCGGCGTGAAGCGGTCAACTGAGCGCACAGAAACCTGGCGCTTGCCCTTGATCGACCTTGACAAGGCGCCACCTGTCCTAGAGCCAATGCCGGAACCCGCTTTCAGTGCGTCAATCGTCGACGTCGAGGATGATGATGATGAGGATGATGATGATGATGATGACGACGAAGATGACGATTTCGCGCAACGGCTTCCTTGTGATAACAATCGCAAACACTAACTCGTTATTTAGGTGTGCCCCTCAGAGTATTTGCCCAAGGGTGGAATTTTAAGGCTCAGCTAGTTTTTTGTGGGTTATAGCCCGTCCCTTGTTCAATTTGAACTTGGACATCAACGAGGGTCGAGCCCAAGCCGTTGACTTTTACACGACCAATTAAATTGGCTTAATCGTCCGGGCCCGAGAGATCTGGTGTTCTACTCCCGCTAACAAAGCATCGCAGTTCGACTCCCTTGAGGTGTCCACTGATTACTGAGCGCGAGAGTCGTAGGCGAAACGGGTCCTAGCTAGAAACTTGTTCGCTGAAGGCCAATCCCTGGCAATCGGTCTAGGTTGCGGGCTAGGTGATCTCTAACTCTCTTCAACACGTACCCCACTCGGGTATAGTGCCTTAACCGAACCGAGAAATTTTAGAACTCATGCTCGACCAACCGCAACCGAATGCTGGAGACATCCGAGTGCCGATTGATAATATCGGCGAATCGCGGCTGGCTACTACCGAGGTGGCGAGATTCCACCTCGTCTTCTCAGCGTGGAATCACCGTCCGAGGCCGGCGAAGTTCCGGGATCGGTTCGGCTTCCCTTACTGAACCCTAACTATTTTAACTAAATAGACACAATGATTAAACGAAAACAACTTGGCCGCAGGCCATTTCAGTAATCAGCAATACAATGCGATACATTCTTGGGCGCGACATGCGGTATTTTTGCGAAAATAAAAAATTGACAGCATAACTCAATATATTACAATTCAATTAACTGTCTAGGCACAATACTTCTTTAGATGAATGATGTTCATGGCCTCTTGACAGGCTTGCCTCCAAGCCCTGCCAAGCGAAAAGTCCCATCTCGAACTTTCTCAGTAACAAGGAAAGGAACTTCCCACTTAGCTTTTAATTTTCCTCCCGCAACCTCTTTGCCCGTGGCCGCGAGGTTTCTCAAAACATAGTCTCCGACTTCGATACTCCTCGGACTCACCATCTTATTGTACATGTGGGCCATGTCTTGCTTTTGTCTCTCTACACGAAGCAAGGCATTACCCCTCCACTTTGGTAACAAGTCTCGGGCGATGCGTAGTTCAAGCTCATTATGCTCGGGTTCGTAAGTGCTAATCCGCAAGGACTTAGCTCCCCACCCCAATCCACGGGTAACACAGCGTCCGAACCATACACGAGCTGGAATGAAGTTTCACCCGTGGCGCGCTTGGTAGTGGTGCGTAGCGCCCACAAGATGCATGGTAACTGCTCAACCCATTTTCCTTTAGCTCCTGCAACCAACTTGCGCAGCGCGCCCACAATCAGCTTCTTCAAGGACTCCACTTGGACATTAGCTTGTGGGTACGCAACTGAGCCATAGCAAGTCTAACACCATAGATCGCGCAGTACTCATGAAATGGGTCGCTGTCGAATTGCGATCCATTGTCAAGAGGTAGGCGGCGAGGTAGCCCAACTTGGTGAAGATGTGTTTCCATAGAAAATCTTTGGTGTCGATGTCTCGGATGCGAGACACCGGCTGAGCCTCTATCCACTTGGTGAAATAGTCCACCCTCACAATGAGATATTCTTTTTGGCACTGGCTTCGGGGGAGCAGGCCTACGATGTCAAGCCCCCGTCTGGCGAAAGGGAGTGGCTCAGTGATCGGCTTGAGAGGGGTAGCGGGCCGCTTTGACGTCGGACCGAACCTCAGGCATTGGTCGCACTTCTGCATCATTTCGGCTATGTCGGCTTGCATCGTGGGCCGGTAAAACCCAAGTCGCAATGCCTTACCAGCCATAGCCCGCGCACAAATGTGGCCACCACACTCACCATGGTGAATTTCTCTCAGTATGTAGTCCCCCTCAATCGGATCAACACACTTCAGGAACGGGTGAGTGTACCCTTTCTTGTACAACTCGTCATTCAGAAGTGTGAACCATTCAGCGCGCTTTTTCACCTTCTCCGCCTCCTTCTCATCCTCTGGCAGTGTTCCATCTTTCAAGTAAGCGAATAAGGGCATCATCCATTCCGGGCTGCGGTCAAGGGCTACAATGTTTGGGGTCGCATCAATACTGCACATACAACGGCAAGACCTTCCACTGCACTACTCTTGGGTTGTCATTCACTAACCAACTAGCCAAGCGTGCCAGCGCGTCGGCCTGCTGATTCTCTGACCTCGGAATCTGTTCGACCTCAAACACTTTGAAGCCCTTAACAATCTCTTTGACCGCGTCTCGGAATCTAGCGATGCGGTCTTTGGCCTCAAACTTGTCAGTTATCTGGTTCACCACAACAGTCGAGTCCGAAAACGCTTTCACATCCCGCTCCCCCGCAGCCGCTCACATCTGTAGCCCCGCAATCAATGCTTCATACTCGGCCTCGTTATTGGTGGCCTCGAAACCGAAGCACAGAGCGTACTCGGCCTTATCCCCACTTGAGAGAATAACCACAATACCGGCTCCGCTGCCCCCAGAATTCGAGGATCCATCAACATACAATGACCACTGCATATTTGGCAGCATGAACTCCTCACTAAACATACATTCTGTGACGAAGTCGGCTAGGACTTGTCCCTTGTATGACTTGTATTCCACCCCAAAACCCTTCAGCTCGCAACCCCAACGCGGCAGCCTGCCATTCTCGTCGAGGCTTCCAAGGATTTTTTGGAGTGGATAATAAGTCATGACAACAATCTTGTTACTCTGGAAGTAAGGCCTCAACCGCCTAGCTACTCGCAACCAACAAACTCAATGCAAGCTTTTCGAGCGGTGGGTACCGCAACTCGGCCCCGGCGAGCGTATGACTCACATAGTACACCTGACATTGTGAGCCATCGAGCTCGACCACCAGCGCAGCCCCCACCTCGTTCACCCGCAGATAAGTACAACATTATCTCTTCTCCTTCTCTCGGCACCACAATCTTTGGTACCTTAGTCAAATATTATTTTAGCTCGAGTAAAGACTTTTCAGCTTCGTCGTTCCATTCAAAAGTTTTCCGCTTCCGAAGTGCGTCGAAGAAAGGTAGGCAGCGATCTGCGGACTTCGCGATGAAGCGGCTCAGCGCCGCCACACAACCATTCAATCGCTGCACACCCTTAAAGCAACGAGGGGAATGTATATCCAAAATGGCCTTTATCTTCTTTGGGTTTGCGTCAATGCCGCGCTCACTGACTAAAAACCCCAAGCACTTCCCCGAGCGCACCCCGAAGACGCACTTCTTCAGATTCAGCTTCATATTGTATTTTCGCAGAGTAGCGAATGTCTCTCTCAAATCTTGTTTAGTGGGGGAACATATCATATTAACATTTTACTCAAGACGTTAATCATTCATGAAACAACCAAATGACTTTTAAATTTTTGCTGAAATAGTAGTACTAATTCCAGAACAATTTCCAATCCATCTATACTATACTTTTAATTGTCTAGCATTAAGGTTCACGTACGAGTTTTGGGGGTTTGACCGCGTGGAAAAACCACATGTCACTAGGAGATACTTTCACAACACTGTTATTGTTATTCTTTTGGGATGCCCATATAGACGTTATGAGTCACTTCAACTTCTTACATCTCCTTAAAGTTCCATAAATTACTCATTATTCATCATAATAACGACATTAAATATGGTGTCTCTTGGTTCTTCGTTTGCCAATTGTGTTGGTTACATCTGAATTCGAATCAGTATATATGTGTTACGATTTTGTTTGATTTTGGTGAGAAAAATATCATTTCATGTATAATTAGTTCATCAAAGAGAATTTTTAGCCAGGGGAAGATATACGAGTATATATTTAGAGAGCCTATTTTTGTGTATTTTTCGTCGTACAACTTTCTAATGTTTATATTCTACTATCAAAGTATAATGGCAAGTTGCGAATCAATATTGTAATTGGAAATAGTTTAAATTGGACATTTTTTTTTCAAGATATGATCATCTTGGTCATATTTATTTTGGATAATGTGATTGCCAACTTTATTTCTATTTTCCATATAATTAACATGTTAGTACAACTCTACAGATAAATTAAAAATAACCCCCTGAAATCACGGGGCCAAACACTAGTTTATATTTAATTTTATAACTTACTTGACTATAAAAATTTACGCAAAAAAATAAAAAACTGAAAACAACATTGATACGAAACAAGCTCTTAGCTTTCTATTTCATTCTTTCTCCTCCCTCTCGCAAACTGCTATCCGCCCAAAGTAACCCAATTCAGAAATTATTAACAAGGTCAACTGATCATAACCCATGGCGTTAACTGAATCACGTAACATTAAATTGTGCTCCGTATTATTATAATGGCTACTAAATAAGTGAAAATGGTCATCTTTAAACAAACGAGATAGCATCGCAAAAGTTATTATGAAACCGTCTTACGTAAAAATTTAAGACTAAAATTTAAAACGAGATACTCCTTTTAGTACTATACGTACTGTAAATTGAGGATAATGATAGTAAAATCAATATTGTTACGAATCTATCATTCGAAAATAATTCAATTAATTTATTTCCAAAACGGTGACCTGTAATTGTCTCTCTTTCCTTCTAATTAATCATTTTCTAAAACATACAACAAAATATACTACACTTTGAATTATGTTTTACTATCAACTAAAATTAAACACTTTTTGACTCCTTATATTTTGGCAAAAGTTATTATAAAACCGTCTTACGTAAGAGTAAAACTCGATCTTAACTAGTACTATTGTACCGATCACTATGATTCATGTCTCGTATACATCCCACGATCCAACAATGAACGATGCATTAGCAAACCTGCTCAACTTTACATTAACTTCGCCAAAGCAGAGACTCTAATGAAGCACTTCCCACTTACTCCTCTTTTTACCCTGGTTTTTAATTGTTTCCGGGATCAAAGAAAAAGTATCAAAAACAAAACAAAAAAAGAAAAAGATAAGAAAGAAAGAAAGTCACGGGTTTGCATAGAAAGGCCCCTTAATTTTCACAATTCTAGGCACGACAGACATACATTACCAGACACTTATTCTCTCTCTACCCTATGCAACTCAAACACACACATACACATAACACAAACACACACCAACCCAAATCACCCCTTTTCTATTTTATTCCAATCCCTTCATAAAAACCTTCTACCACCCTCTCACCTTTTCAATCTCCTTAAGCTTCTTTTTGACGCTTCCTTGCTTCTTTTTCCTTCGTCTTTTACCTCATCATCACTTTCTTCTTTAATTTTTAATCAGAAACATAGAAAAAAATGGCAGTAATGTTGGACAATTGCACTACTAGTGAGGGTATTCTTCTTTCCTTAGACACCCACAAATCTGTTCCTGCTCCTTTTCTTACTAAAACTTACCATTTGGTTGATGACCCTTCTACTGACCACATTGTCTCTTGGGGCGACGACGACTCTACCTTCATCGTTTGGCGTCCGCCCGATTTCGCCCGCGACCTTCTTCCTAATTACTTCAAGCACAACAACTTCTCTAGCTTCGTCCGCCAACTTAACACCTATGTATGTAACAATCTTCTTCTTCAAGTTTTTAATTAGTACTTGTATATTTTTACTAATTAGTAATTATCATGTCATTTGTGTTTTCTAATAACTAAGATTTGTTGTTCAATAGAGTATATGTTATATATTAATAACGTTTATAACTAGGTATTGTAGAATATAAGATCTTATATAATCGTCGAATTAACTCATATTCTGATGTACGTAACATCGATGTTCTTCAAGTTTTTAGTACTTGTACTTTAACTAAATGTCATATACTCGTATATCATTGTGTTTTCTATTTTTCTAAGTTCTAACTAAGATTTGTTCTTCAATAGATAATATAGTACACGACCACATATATCATAATATAACATTTATAGGTCTAGTGGAATAAGATCTTGTATAATCGTCGTTTTAACTCATATATTACGATGTGGAGAGTCTAGTTTTTACAATTATTATCGAGTACTTCCTCCGTTCTATTCGTTTGTTAGCATTCTTGTTTTACGTAAATGTTTGTATTAGTAATAAAAGGTGCAATTTTTATGATGTTGTTGGGTGTAGGGTTTTAGGAAGATAGTACCAGACAGATGGGAATTTGCAAATGAGTTCTTCAAAAAAGGGGAGAAGCATTTACTATGTGAAATCCACAGCAGAAAAACTGGCCATCTTCACCAACAAGTCACCCAAACAACCACACACTTAAACTTCAACAACAACAACAATATGAACATCAACAACAATCTCAGTTCCTATAACATGTCTCCATTATCCTACTTTCCCGGTACAACAGTGAGTATCACGCCTCCTCCAAATTCCACCGACGACGAGCGCGAGTTCGAATCCCCACCACCTTCATCTTCCTCTCCGTCGTCCAACAAATCCTACAACGACACCGTCGCGGCGCTTTCCGGAGACAATGAACAGCTGAGGAGGAGCAACAACATGCTGATCTCCGAGCTTGCTCATATGAGAAAACTCTACAATGATATTATCTACATCGTCCAAAATCATGTCAAACCTGTTGCTCCTCTTCCAACCACACCTAATCTGTTAATGCAAAATGCGAAGACAGCTTCTAACATAAGCAACTACGATTACTACAATTCTCACAACATTCACAACAGCAACAACAAACAAGCAAATGCGGAGCATTTCGGGTTTTCGGCTACTCAATCTACTACTATTAATACTGCGAATGTGCGTGTTCTTGAAGATAATCAAAGTAGCAACAACAACAACTCTACTAGTAGTTGTAAGATGAAGCTTTTTGGAGTTCCACTTTTATCTAAGAAGAGGTTGCACCCTGATGAAGCTGTTGAAAATAATTACAAGTCTCGTTTCGTCATCGAGAAGCATCATGATCTAGGGTTGAATCTCATGCCTCCATGCTAACATTTCTTCTTCTTTAATTAATTTCTTTTTTTTTAGTTCTTTTTTATTTATGGATATATTTTAGTCTACTTCAGTTTAAAAATTAAAAGTGCCACCTTCCAAATTATATGGCCTTTTTTTCTTAACCTTTTTCTAGCCTTTTTTAGTGTTGTTCGCCATTTCTTGAAGGTCATGTGAGTCTATCAGTACTATTTTGTATGTAAATTATTATTGGCGAAAGTAGCAATTTGCCCCCAACACTTTACCCAATTGTGCAATTTACCACCTTAACTTTCATTGGTAGCAATTTGCCCCCTTTCCTTCTCACTTATGAGCAATTCAACTATTTTATCTAATTTTCAATTAATTCTTCAATAAAATCAAATTTGTGATAATTAAAAAACACAAAATATTTTTTTTTTTTGATAAATTCAAATTAATATCTAAAATATTAGATCAAAACCTCAAAAAATCCAAAAAATTAAATTTG
>JBBYHQ010017574.1:0-10351 GCA_038382645.1 Spergularia azorica | reverse complement strand
TTTCAACAACAAGAATGTCCTCCTTTACTTTGCCTATTCAGTCGATGAGGATCGCATGCGTCAGATGCAAGACTATTACCGAGCCTTCACTGTATGTTGCTACTTTAGACCCACTTGTAGTCATAGAGAAGTTAAACTAGTGATGGCATGCTACTCTGTTGGGACATTTGCAGGGTGTGTTTTATCCCCCTTTCGCATGTCGTATGTAATAATCACTTTTGTGTTTCAAAGACTGTGTCTTTGGAATGGCATACATTATATTATCTCCATCTCTATGGGTTACGTTAATTAAGCGACATGTATGAATGTTGCTTCTCTTGTACTGTTCGTCTGTTGCCTGTTGGCTCTCTTGTACTGTTCATCTGTTGGTATGACCAAAGATCTGTAGTGTTTGATAAGAATATATTCTGCATTTCTTTCCTTGAAGAAAGACAATATCAAGAACATGTAGAACAATTTCGATCTTGTATCAGACCCCTGATCACACAATTGCCATAGGATAATGTTGATGGAAAAGATAAGGATACCCATTCAAATTGGAAGAAGAGTAATTTACATTCAACCTTTTTCAGATTTTTCCCAATTCATACCAAAAGGATGCCACAGAAGTAGTAACCTTAACAAGAATGGTTATACGCTTAGATTAGACCGAGAGCCCTCTTAAAGCGCAAACAGTTTTGTACAACAAATGCATGTTCATATACACTTAGATTAAAGCCCGCTTGCCACTTTGACTCTTCCCGTATCCGAGACGCTAACCACAAGGGAGTACCATTGTCCCATCTTTCACCAAAAGAAAAAGGTTAGCGCAATTTGTATGATACTCATAAATTGTAGGTCGATCATGATTTCAAGCTGCCCAAAATGGCTTCATAGCAGCAATTCGGTTGGGGTGGTTTGTACTCGGGTCAAGCTCATTTTTGTCAGGCGCCACATCATCATCATCTTCTTCATCATCCCCATATTCCATCAACTTAACCAAAGTATCTGAAATAACTAAATGCCTTGAGCATTGGTTTTGAACTTTTTTTAAAGAAGAGTGGCATACTTGAGAGTTTCGACAAACATACAAGCACAGAATCGAAACCATTTTTTCATATAACTTAAGAGCATACTGGTTTTAAACATGATCAAAATAATAAAGATTTATAGTTACCTGGAACTGAGATGAGATTAGGGGTATTTGAGTTATTGTTCATCTCACTCGCCCCATTAACAGAGGATGATGATGTGGACTTTGGAGGCAGCATGGTTCCTGAGGTGGATAAAGGCGTCAGAGAAGGGAACTTTGGTGGCGGTGGAGGCATGCTTCTTGAAGAAGCACAACTGGTTGAGGTATGACTTGAAGCCAGAGGTTGCCGGTTCTTTAAAGTGGTAACTGGAAGTGCCGTATCAAGTTTCTTCTCAGCACTGACCTGTGACAAATTTGCAAACATATACAAGCTCACAAGAAAGACTATGACCGGAGTAGTATAAAGTCTAGCACAGAACCTAACAGAGAAGTTTGTCTCATCTCCCTTTCAAAATTCCTTCATATTTCATTTCTTGGCCTCCCAAAACAACTATTGGCAATTGTAGCTAGAGAAGCGAGAAGAAAAGCATGAAGAAGAGAAAAAAAAGGCAGTAGGCAATCACCAGTGGAGTTTAGAAAGCTCAAAGACAGAGTGTGTCAAAGTGGTTATCACAATCAGGATTCAGGAGGTTTTAGACAAAGCATAGAAAGGTGGCTACGACATAATGCAAATTCTTAGGGGGAGCAACCTCAAAAATCTTTGCCACTTCACCGACCCCCCCCCCCCCTTTTTCACCCCCCAATTCCACCCACCCAAAAAAATAAGACTTTTGCGAGTCCCATGCTTGAAGGCTAGCCTCTTTGATTTAACCAGTTGAAAGCAATTTGTAAAGCTATAAAAAAAGATGAACATAGAAGACAAGCTCTCAATACAGAAATCAAACAATCAATTTAGAAATGCAGGGAACGAGAGACTGCACAGATCAGAATATATGATGAACGTCTGTCGAAATAAAGTCAAAGCAAGCCACTATCTTCACCAAAAGCAACCACCCCCAGAAGGCTAATCCAAAAGTATTGCAGCATAAAGTCCACATATGTCCAGTAAACCCTGTGAAAACAAACTGTCCAATAGAGAGGTCCACTATCAGCCTGTTAGCTCGAAAGAACTCAGAGAAAATACCTGGAATGATAAGTAGAAAAGGTTAGCAAAAAGTGACAACGGAATAACTATACTAGCGAGTTGAAACACAGCTTGGTCAAGTATACTGTTGGTGTAAAATAATAATAAAAGACAAGTAAAACAATAAGAGAGAATACATACATAGGAACAAGCTTAATCTATTAGTGCAAGCTTCGTGAGAAAGCCATTAACTGAACAAAAGAATAAAATGCTTTTCACAGTAAAAAAAGTCCCGTTGAGGAGGTCCCCAAAGAGACAATCCATTAATGGGTTCTTCATTTTATTTACGAAAAAGAGGAGTTTTGTGAAATGTCAAAGACACGAGGAACGGAAACAAAAAGCAGAAAAGGTATTATGCCCAATTTTGAAAAGCAATATGGCAGGTTTAATATCAATTATAAAACGATTGGAAATAGCTATCTTTTGACTGAATCCAGTCACTAGTCTCATAATTTTAATGTGCGATACATAAATAGGTCTGCAATTGATCAGCCATGATATTGCATGACCAATTGGCATCTCATAAAGCAAACCATATGCCTTCATGCCTCCTCATCATTTAAGGAGCACCGCAGTAACCACCCCACCGCCCAGGCTAGGTTCAAAAAGCATGCCTGAGGCGCAATGGGTGTCGCCTCAGTTGCTTTAGGCGACATAGGTTCCAAAATGGCACAAAAAGGCGCATGAAGTGCACCAAGGCACAGGCAGAAAGGCGCAGCACAGGCGCTAGGCTATGCATTTTCAATTTTATTTTTCTCATATATCTTTACTCTTACTCTTCCTTTTCCCCCTTAATCCCTAGTTTCTACTTCTTTACATAATGGCCTTCTTTAATTACCAAAAAAGGGCAACTTTTTGCAAATTATGGTTTTGAAAAATATATTTGTGTTTGCTAAATAAGTGAGCCTTGCGACTCGTGGCATTGGGCCCTCATTGCCTCAGTGCGCCTTGCGCAACCAAGCGCTGAGCCGCTGAGGTAAAAGCCTTGAAAAAAAGAAGAAGATGAAGAAGACTTCCAAAAGGCAACATCATCCAAAGGCATTCAAAGGTTATTTGTGGACTTACCAGACCTCAAAACTTCGTACATAAATTATATGGTAAAAGAGAAAGTACAGTACCTGATGGGATTCTGCAAGTGCGGTAAATGTAGTTGGTGATTCTTGGAACTTCCTCCTCTGTGGAGGCCTCTTTTCTGTATTTGCATAGCTTTGCTGAGCAGTGCCAAAACCTGATGTTGTAGGTACAACTGTTGAACTCGTGGTGCTACACTGTTTAAGAGCCAGGGCAACTTGCTGCACCGGTGTGGCCTGTGGATATATACCAGCATAGGCACTGTAGCTACTACAGGCAGTTGAAATTGGTTGGGAATAGAGAAACTTGTTTGTTTGACTGCAGCCCGGGGAAATCAGCCCTCCAGTTTGAGCGACCTGTCCCAAAGGAAAGGCAGCTGTGACTTCTGGGGCCACAACTGAAGAAATTGATGTTCCTACCACAGGAATTTCAGCTGAGCAAGCCAAAGTATTCGAAGTACTCAAATTTGAACTCATTTCTAATCCTGAACTCGGAACCCCAACCAACAATTGCTGTGGAGGCGGAACAGCACCATAAAGTTTAGTTGACGAAACCCTGTACCAGAAAACTGAGCTTCTAAGCAATGTATGAAATTAGTCGCAGTTATTATCAAATACTTCTATCATGAATTCATGGACAGAAATAAAGATGAAAATCGTAAGTAGTTTCAGTATACACAAATCCACTTAAATTTTTTTGGCTCCCATTAAAGAAAAGCAGAATACTGTTTTTCTCATGTATCTATATCTATTCATATCCATGAAGATAACCAAAACTCAATTCAAAAATATGTTTTGTTTCCTTGAGTCTCAATGAAAATGCAGCCATGAATACCTGGTTGTACCACACTCTCGACTGATAGTATCCAAAAGATTTTCAGCTAAGAGCCTCGCATCTTCAAGACTCTTTTGATTGTTACTTGACAAGAACAAGTGCATAAGTTGCGGTCCTTCTTAGGAGGTTGAAGAAAAAGAAAAATATTTGAGTGAGACTACAAACTTAATAGAAAATAAATTCAAACCTAAATCTCTGTATATTTAAGATACACAATTGAAAGAAGAATATGATTTCTCTAAGTTAGGAACATAGGGAAAAGAATACCTTCACTCTCAGCGCTAGCCAGATACCCCGAGCCATTTCCACGTAATACAACTGTTGCTCCAGTTTCATTTATAATGTGATTTATATACTGGTCCTGCAAGCATAAAACAAACCACCAACAGAAAGCAATCTCTCCCATCATATGGAGACATCAGGGAAAGCTCGCACATTAGAACTTCTCGATCATAACACATTGACAGAACATCAAACAAACTTATGTTATAAGAACACAAGAACAGGACATACAGAACAAAAAAGGGGCTGGACATGGTAAAAATGCGTCTGACACAACAAAGAAGCTAAATGTAAAGTAATGAAGATCTAACTATTCAGCCTAGTTGTGAAAAATGTTATGACTGGAATTCTTCTTTTAGAGAACCTGATGTAGTAAGGACGGTTAAAGACGTAATTTACCTTCTCCTTTCTTATCGAAGGGTGATATAAAGGACATTTGAAGTGATCTATACAGACAGAGATAAGATTACAAAAGGACTCACATTTGGACCGCATATTCGAGCAGCAATGTTCAGCGATGGATCTGCATTAAAACCTACATACACACAAGTGCTCAGTGGCTGCATAACCTGATACATTAGACATACAATCAAACTTGAATCTTAGTCTGTGTGAAGGTACAAAGCACAGTTACACAGAGTTTTGAATCCCAAATTTCAAATGGCTGAGTATATAATTAGTTGAATCAAACCTGTTTCAGCATATCTTCAACCATAGCAGCAGCACGATCTACAGCAAGAATGCGCTCTGGGGTCTCTTTTAACTGCAAACGAGTCCTTAATTGTATGAGATAATAATTTTTTTTATTGTATAGATGGCCCTAGCCTCAATTTTATGCCTCCATTCCTCACCCCACGTGCTCTCCAATGAAGTACACAATAAGTGGTATAAGTCCCGTAGAAATAACATCGGTATTATACAATAGTTAATGAAGCCACACTCAACCATAACCCTCATACGGAGTAAGACAATTCATTGTAATCTCCAAAACATTATCTTCAATAATTATCCTTTTCCCTCCGAGGTAACTGAAAGATATGAACAGTTTTCCAACATATGACATTATTATCTGTCTAAAGATAACGGAGAGCAGAGACTAAATAGACTAACAAATACCCAATAATGAAGTATTTCTCTATCAAGCAACTAAACCATGATCATACGACAAATAAACAATAAATGGCAAGTAATTAACAATGACTTAACCCACATGCGCGCCAGATGATATGTGAAGGTACAGTGGCTTTTCCCCATCTGAAACTGCATTTGGTGGTCGGTACTTGCCCCTGTAAAAATTCAGTTTATGAACAATAGACAAGAACGCAGAATATACAAATACTATTAATGCCTAGAATGGCCTATCAGTAATGCTACTAACCTAGTTATTACAACTGCACCAGTGCACTTCTGGATCTGCATGATATAACCAAACAGTTGTTACCAATAATTGTATCCATTACAGAACAGGCAAACATTAGTCGTCACAAATCCCCCCAGCACCCCTAACCCAATCTATCATAGGTGCCCTTTTCTTCGAAGTTGGGAACCTTGGGGATGTTAAATGGATCGGACAAAAATATATGCATAAAATCTCAAATCTGAAATATAGATAGGTTGAATTTCACCTCTTCCTGTGTTTGACGTTTTGTGAGCTTGTAACGCATAGCAGGATCTGCATCATTTATGACAATCTCTCTTGCTATTACCAAGTCTTCCTGTATCTTTGGCTATGACACAAAAGGAAGATACAAAAAAAGTAAGTGCATAGGCCATTTGATGAAAACGTGAAAGACATGTTAGTTACACACAACTCAGTGTATCCAAAAGTAATCACCCTCGGAGATGATGCAGGTCAAAAGGTACAGCAAATGCACTAGTCAATAGGGAAATGAATTTCCAGCGGATCATTACTCGAAATGCAAAAAAAAAAAAAAAAAAAAAAAAAAAAAAAAAAAAAAAAAACACAAACACAATGGAGATACAGGTATGAATCATGACATTTTCCCAGAGATCCTATTTCATAAAAAACAGCACAGAGCAAACTAAGTACACAACTACACACATGTCCAAGAGCACACTCATAAGTCATAATCAGGGTTGGATGAAAAACTAATAAACATAATATCTAAATAAGTCCAACAGAAGTCACTATGACCACGGACCTGATTTATTTTTTGGACCATCACAGCATTTTGGAGCTGCATCAGTGGTGCCTGGACATTAGCATGCATAGAACTTGACGACAGAGCAGAAAAGGTTGGCATTGTTGGGAATTCAACAGTACTCATCGATAGCATCCCAGGTGTAACAACTCCTGAGGTAATCAAGGACTCGTCAGGTTGATCCCATCTCCTCTTTTTTCTTCAATAGCAAAAGATAAATAAAAAACGATTAGAAATGTTGATGCAATAGCAAAAGATAAAAAAAAAATAAACAATTAGAAATACCAATGCATACAATGCGTATTTTTTTATTCAATGTTTTTTAATAATTAACGATAATGATTAACGCACTAGTCTCGTTTTTGCTCAGAAACAAGCAACATTTCCCATGGTAATATACATATGCAAAGACTAGTTTGATTTCGGAAAAGCAAAGGATTCTTGTTTATCTAGATATTTCCTTGAGATAAATGTCAAGTCTTTCGCTCCTGTCTCCATAGACGAACTATCGGCAACCACATCTCTAATCTCTTAGTTACAAATGACTAAGCAAGACGATCTTCCTCTTTGTCTCCTACTGAGAGATTCTAATCTAATGTTTAAGAGAACCAGTTCAATTCTACCCCTAAAACCTTTCTTCTTCCTAGCAAAGACTTGACACTGTTGCTATAGCCATTCCCGAATGAATATCTTAAACTATAACCCGCAGCATTTAACAAAAGTCTCGCACTTTCAACTTTCGCCACCTTCTTAATGATCGAGAATTATGAAAGAGTCTAGATTTCTCCGAAAACCAAAGTTCGCCACAAAGCAAAACCACAGAGGGTGCAAGCACCTACCGCAACCCGCCACCAACCACACTAATCCACAATTCCACACCATCATTTTTCCTAATTCTACCTAAACAACCAGCACCAGTGCACCACCACAATAACAACTACTACGATTACGATTACGACTACGACTACAAGTTCTACAATGATATTGCATCGTGAAGCGTAAAAATAGAGCATTACACAAACCATTCAAAGTTGCCTCACAATGAAAATTGCAGCAGAAGATACATTAAAAAAAAAACTTAATATGAATCATAAGGTACTAATTAGAAGAGAACAAGAGTTAATTGATCAATAAAAATTCAATCAAAGGATAATTAACAATAGCAAATGACAAAATTAGGGATTAAATTGAGGGGAAAAGTCTACCGTTGTTTGGAAACAGAAGGTTCGGCGGCGGCGGCGGAGGCAGTGCGTTCGTCGGAAGAAAACTCAGGGAGAATTCCGCGGTCGGCCATGGCTGTAACGCCGGGATTAGTCGTCGGCGCCGCCGGCGTTGAAGAAGAAGGGGTGGCGGACTGGAGAGGAGTGGCGGAGGAGACGGTGTTGGTCATATAGTTTTGGGGGTGTTCTGTACTTGGCCAAGTTTAATCTAATCAATTATGTATTGGATTCGAACCGAAACTTACCATAGGTTCGGAATAAGTCGAATAGTCATAAAGATAAATCGGATAGTCATAAAGATTAAAGATATCAGGAGAACACGTATTAACCGTAGGATATCGATGTTCTTTTGTTGCACACATGGTCCAAATTAGATGGAAAACTGTCAAATGGACTATCAACTTAGCATTGTTAGATTGGACACGGACAAAAAGGTTTAGCAAGACACTTTAAATTGTCGGAGCTCGACGTGATAGGCAGATATTTTATTTTGTTGTAAAAGCTATCCATCTTTAAATTGTCGAACGAAATAATCATGTATATATGAATCGAATGTTTGTTGCTTTTTAACTTGTTGCTCGAGTTGTAAGTTATAGAGTTCTTGTCAAAAAAGCACGGCAAATTAACATTTTCGTGAAATTACATACTCGTATATAGTAAGGAACCCGATCAGGACGTCCTATGCCTGCACCCCTTTGTTAAAAAAAACAAGAGACAGGCAATCTATCCAATTAGTTCACATGGAGCTTTGTTGTAGCTTCCTTATCAATCTAGGTAGAAAATCAGGTATTCCTGAACACAAGAATGACCTCAAATGGGAAATGGCATAAAAACGTGCCCTCTCATGCTTGAGAAGCATTACATTATACTGTACATCAGAAGGGGCTTCCTTTGAATCTAGTATATCCATAATTCCATATACAGCGAAAATCTTGACAATAAACCTACTGATACAGGAAAAGACTAAATTCAACCATCATCTAAAAACAACTGAAAATCAAAATTCAGGAGAATGCAGTAACAGTTCAGAATGATGCATTCGACATCAGTGGACACCTCATTTTCGATGAGTATTGTTTAACGACTTTTGTGAACCACTAAAAAAATCTAGTATAAAGTTCTCCAAATCATCAGCACTGTACTTGATGTACTTGTCGCTAATTTCGTTGGTGTGTCTTCCTACAAAGGTCCGATATGCTTGGATTACCTTGAGGGACGTTGAAATCCGCAAATCTTCCTGAAGGGATGAATCCTTGACCAACCACCCTGTTTGATTCTTATACACCTCCTCAAAAGAAGCGTAGAAGCTCCTCAATCTTTCTTTCAGAACATTTTTCGTGCTTGAATTTGACCCAGAGTTCTGAAGTCCGTCATCTCTGAGCAGTGACAGGATTGAACTCCAGGTAGCTCTTTCGTAATTCATAGCCTGCTGCTGAAATTTCCCGTTATGTCTTTTGATCCACTCATTCCCAAATATATCTCCGAGCTCAGAATGTTTTACCTTCTGAGCCATGTAATAGATATTGTTCATCAGGAAGAAATGCTGCAAAGCAGGATCTCTATACAACTGTGATTTTTCATTTAGATTACGGATCAGGGTCGAGGTGATTGATTGAAAATGAGAAGCCATGGGTGTAGCATTGCCAGCAGAGTCCCATTGATTTTCCTCATCCATAGATGGAATAGAATCGGATAAGGGAGAAAATGATTCTTCTCTTTCAGCATCTTCAAGGATCTGATTAAGAGTTTCCTGGTAATCAGTGAGCAGCTTGAGGTAGTTCATCACATATCTCGTCAGATGGTGAACACCACCCCCAGCAAAAGCATTTGTCGAAGCATTTGATGCAATGGCATTCTTAAATTCGAGAAAAGTGGCCTTGACCGCATCCCCTAATCTTCTCAACACCTCAGAGCACTCGCACCTAACCGAGTCACCAGCTTCATCAGCATACATAGAATTTATGTCTGGAAGAATTTGTACTAGCGCCTCATACATGTCAATGACCCGAAACAATTTCTCAGGCTGCCTAGGACTCACAGCTACAGCATCCCCAAAACTTAGCATCTGCATGACTGCACCCTTTGACGCATCGATGAAGCAGAAAGAGCTGACAGAGCTAAGCTCCCCAAAGATATCGTCTCCAAGTCTTTTCTCACTAGCCAGATATACTCTCACAAATTTCTTCATAGCCCAAACCCATCTTTTGATTTGGGAATCTAGGCTCGCCCATTCCATCTTGAGAACATCCTCAATGCTTAGAAGCTCGACTTCGAGAATGTACAGGCATCTACTCAAGGCATCTCTTCTGGCATTGACATAAGCTTGGGAGCACTCACGCTCATAGCCAGAGCTCAACATCAAGTGTGCTATACATTTTAGGTCAGGGATTACATCTGGATGAACCAAATCAAGAATGTAGTCCTCCAAGTTTTTGCCAACAGACTCTCTGTGGAATGAATCATCAACTGAGTCATTGTCCATAGAGATTGGGCTACCAACTACGCCTTCCCCCTCACTAGAACGAAATGACATACGTTCTGGCTCAAATGGTTGGCTATTCTGGACCATGATGTGTCCAAACTCTAG
>JBBYHQ010017543.1:0-10353 GCA_038382645.1 Spergularia azorica | reverse complement strand
ATCACTCATGTACTATAGGTGGATAGTAATTCAACTTATTTTATAATTTCTCAATACTAATAAGTACTCCCTCCGTTTGCCTATAAAAATAACAGTACATAATCCACTATTTTTAGACAAAATGGCTCCAGAGCAAAAACGACTCAAATTTTGGTGTTAATCTCTACATATGATGTAATGAGAATTTCCAATATATGAGAGTAAAAAACCTAAGAGAAGATAAGGAAAACAGCCAAAACGGTCATAAATCCGCACAAAGTGACGAGCGTCGAAACGCATGAAATACTTCACAAAATAAGGAACCAACACTCAAATCCAACAAATATAGTCCTAGGGTATCTAATTTAACGTTTGGAGGACATATGACTTTTTCGTAAAATAGATCAAATTTCACCATACAAAATCCACGATTTTTCGATAAAAAAAGCTCCGGAGCGAAAACGGCTCAAATTTCGGTGTTAGTCTCTACGTATGATATAATGTGGATTTTCAAAATATTAGAGTAAAAACTTAGGAGAAGATAATGAAAAAGACCAAAACGGTCATAAATCCATACAAAGTGACGAGCGTCGAAACGCATGAAATATTTCAGAAAATGAGGAAACAACATTCAAATCCAACAAGTATAGTCCTAGGGTATCTACAGTAATTTTTGGAGGACATTTGACGTTTTTCGAAAAATTGATCAAATTTGATCGGAATCGCAGTATATAGTCCATGATTTTTCGATAAGAAGGCTCTGGAGTGAATACGGCTAAAATTTTGGTGGTAGTCTCTACGTATGATATAATGAGTATTTGATATAATGAGTATTTGAAAAATATTAGAGTCAAAAACCTAAGGGAAGATAAGGAAAACGGCAAAAAAGGTCATAAATCCATACAAAGTGACGAGCGTCGAAACGCATGAAATACTTCAGAAAATGAGGAACCAAAACTCAAATCCGACAAGTATAATCCTAATGTATCTTCAGTAATGTTTGGAGGACCTTTGGCTTTAAGTCATCGCCAACAATCAGCTCTTATCCTTTGGCGGAAAATTGATCAAATTTGATCAAAATAACATTACATAATCCACTATTTTCGACAAAATGGCTCCGGAGCAAAAACGACTCAAATTTTAGTGGTAGTCTCTACATATGACTTAATGAGGATTTGCAAAATATTAGAGTCAAAAACCTAAGAGAAGACAAGGAAAAAAGCCAAAACAGTCAGAAATCCACACAAAGTGACGAGCGTGGAAAAGGTGAAATATTTCACAAAATGATGAACCAACACTCATATCCAACAAATATAGTCCTATGGTATCTAATTTAACATTTGGAGGACATTTGGCTTGTTTCGAAAAATTGATCAAATTTGACTAGAATCGCAATACATAATCCACGGTTTTTCGATAAAAATGCTCCGGAGCGAAAACATCTCAAATTTTAGTGGTAGTCTCTACGTATGATAGAATGAGGGTTTTCAAAATATTAGAGTAAAAAACTTAAAATAAGATAATGAAAACGGCCAAAACGATCATAAATCCATACAAAGTGACGAGCGTCGAAACGCATGAAATACTTCAGAAAATACGGAAACAACACTCAAATCCAACAAATATAGTCCTATGGTATCTACCGTAATTTTTGGAGGACATTTGACGTTATTTGAAAAATTGATAAAATTTGACCGGAATCGCAATATATAATCCACGGTTATTCGATAAAAAGGCTCTGGAGAAAATACAGTTCAAATTTTGGTAGTAGTCTCTACGAATGATATAATGAGGATTTGAAACATATTAGAGTAAAAACTTAAGAGAACATAATGAAAACGGCCAAAACGATCATAAATCCATACAAAGTGACGAGTGTCGAAACGCATGAAATACTTGAGAAAATGTGGAACCAACACTCAAATCCAACAAATATAGTCCTAGGGTATCCAATTTAACGTTTGGAGGACATATGGCGTGTTCCGTAAAATAGATCAAATTTCACCAGAATCACAATACATAATCCACGGTTTTTCGATAAAAAAGCTCCGGAGCGAAAACGGCTCAAATTTTGGTGGTAGTCTCTACGTATGATATAACGTGGATTTTCAAAACAATAGAGTAAAAAACTTAAGAGAAGATAATGAAAACGGCCAAAACGGTTATAAATCCTTACAAGGTGACGACCGTCGAAACGCATGAAATACTTCAGAAAATGAGGAAACAACATTCAAATCCAACAAGTATAGTCCTAGGGTATCTACGGTAATTTTTGGAGGACATTTGACGTTTTTTGAAAAATTGATCAAATTTGACCGGAATTGTTATATATAATCCACGGTTTTTCGATAAAAAGGCTCGGGAGCGAATACGGCTCAAATTTTGGTGGTAGTCTCTACGTATGATATAATGAGTATTTGAAAAATATTAGAGTCAAAAACCTAAGAGAAGATAAGGAAAGCGGCCAAAACGGTCTTAAATCTATACAAAATTGACGAGCGTCGAAACGTATGAAATACTTCATAAAATGAGGAACCAACTCTCAAATGCAACAATTGTTGTCCTAGGATATCTACAGTAATGTGTGGAGGACATTTGGCGTATTTCGTAAAATTGATCAAAATTAACCAAAATCGTAGTACATAATCCACGGTTTTTCGATAAATTGGCTCCGGAGCAAAATGGCTCAAATTTCAGTGGTATTGTCTAAGTATTATAGCCAATATAATGAGGATCGAAAGAATATTATAGCCAAAAACCTAAGAGAAGGTTATAAAAACGGGAAAAACGGTCATAAATTCATACAAAGTGAGGAGCGTCGAAACGCATGAAATATTTCGCAAAATGAGGAACCAACACTCAAATCCAACAAGTATAGTACTAATGTATCTTCGGTAATGTTTGGAGGTAATTTGGCTTTTTTTTCGGAAAATTGATCAAATTTGACAGAATCACATTACATAATCCACGGTTTTTTGATAAAATGGCTTCGGAGCAAAAACGACTCAAATTTTGGTGGTGTTCTCTAAGTATGATAAAATAAGGATTTGCAAAATATTAGAGTCAAAAACCTAAGAGAGGATAAGGAAAACGACAAAAACGTTCATAAATCCATACAAAGTGACGAGCGTCGAAACGCATGAAATACTTCAGAAAATGAGGAACCAAAACTTAAATCCAACAAGTATAATCCTAATGTATCTTTAGTAATGTTTGGAGGACCTTTGGCGTTAAGTCATAGTCAGCAATCAGCTCTTATCCTTTGGCGTAAAATTGATCAAATTTGATTAGAATAACATTACATAATCCACTATTTTTCGACAAAATGGCTCCGGAGCAGAAACGACTCAAATTTTTGTGGCAGTGTCTACATATGATATACTGAGGATTTGCAAAATATTAGAGTCCAAAACCTAAGAGAAGATAAGGAAAACAGTCAAAACAGTCAGAAATCCACACAAAGTGACGAGCGTCGAAACGCTGAAATATTTACCAAAATGAGGTACCAACACTCAAATCCAACAAATATAGTTCTAGGGTATCTCATATTCTAATTTAACGTTTGGAGGACATTTGGCTTGTTTCGAAAAATGGATCAAATTTGACCATAATCGCAATACATAATCAACGGTTTTTCGATAAAAATGCTACGGAGCGAAAACAGCTCAAATTATTGTGGTAGTCTCTACGTATGATAGAATGAGGGTTTTCAAAATATTAGAGTAAAAAACTTAAGAGAAGATAATGAAAACGGCCAAAACGATCATAAATCCATACAAAGTGACGAGCGTCGAAACGCATAAAATACTTCAGAAAATAAGGAAACAACACTCAAATCCAACAAGTATAGTCCTAGGGTATCTACCGTAATTTTTGGAGGACAGTTGACGTTATTCGAAAAATTGATCAAATTTGACCGGAATCGCAGTATATAATCCACAGTTATTCGATAAAAAGGCTCAGGAGCGAATAGGGCTCAAATTTTGGTGGTAGTCTCTACGAATGATATAATGATGTTTTGAAACATATTAGAGTAAAAAAATTAAGAGAACATAATGAAAACGGCCAAAACGATCATAAATTCATACAAAGTGACGAGCGTCGAAACGCATGAAATACTTTAGAAAATGAGAAACCAGCACTCAAATCCAACAAATGTAGTCCTAGGGTATCCAATTTAACGTTTGGAGGACATATGGCTTGTTTCGTAAAATTGATCAAATTTGACCAGAATCGCAATACATAATCCACGGTTTTTCGATAAAAATGCTCCGGAGCGAAAACAACTCAAATTTTGGTGGTAGTCTCTACGTATGATAGAATCAGGGTTTTCAAAATATTAGAGTAACAAAACTTAAGAGAATATAATGAAAATGGCCAAAACGATCATAAATCCATACAAAGTGATGAGCGTCGAAACGCATGAAATACTTCAGAAAATGAGGAAACAACACTAAAATCCAACAAGTATAGTCCTAGGGTATCTACAGTAATTTTTGGAGGACATTTGACGTTATTCGAAAAATTGATCAAATTTGACCGGAATCGAATTATGTAATCCACGGTTATTCGATAAAAAGGCTCGGGAGCGAATACGGCTCATATATTGGTGGTAGTCTCTACGAATGATATAATGAGGATTTGAAACATATTAGAGTAAAAAATTTAAGAGAAGATAATGAAAACGACCAAAACGATCCTAAATCCATATAAAGTGACGAGCGTCGAAACGCATGAAATACTTTAGAAAATGAGGAACCAGCACTCAAATCCAACAAATGTAGTCCTAGGGTATCTAATTTAACGTTTGGAGGACATATGGCTTGTTTCGTAAAATAGATCAAATTTCACCAGAATCGCAATACATTATCCACGGTTTTTCGATCAAAAAGCTCCGGAAGGAAAATGACTCAAATTTTGGTGGTAGTCTCTACGTAAGATA
The DNA here is from genome assembly GCA_038382645.1 of Spergularia azorica. NCBI lineage: Eukaryota > Viridiplantae > Streptophyta > Magnoliopsida > Caryophyllales > Caryophyllaceae > Spergularia > Spergularia azorica. The sequence goes on along the minus strand of JBBYHQ010017543.1, from coordinate 5,432 downwards.
TAATAAGGAAAACAGCCAAAACGGTCAAAAATCCACACAAAGTGACGAGCGTCGAAACGCTGATATACTTTACAAAATGAGGAACCAACACTCAAATCCAACAAATATAGTCCTAGGGTATCTAATTGTATCTAATTTAACGTTTGGAGGACATTTGGCTTGTTTCGAAAAATTGATCAAATTTGACCAGAATCGCAATACATAATCCACGATTTTTCGATAAAAATGCTCCGGAGCGAAAAAAGCTCAAATTTTTGTGGTAGAGTCTACGTATGATAGAATGAGGATTTTCAAAATATTAGTAAAACTTAAGAGAAGATATTGAAAACGGCATAAACGATCATAAATCCATACAAAATGACTAGCGTCGAAACGCATGAAATAATTCAAAAAATGAAGAACCAACACTCAAGTCCAACAAATATAGTCCTAGGGTATCTAATTTAACGTTTGGAGGACATATGCCTTTTTCGTAAAATAGATCAAATTTCACCGGAATCGCAATACATAATCCACGGTTTTTCGATAAAAAAGCTCCGGAGCAAAAACGGCTCAAATTTCGGTTTTAGCCTCTACGTATGATATAATGTGGATTTTCAAAATATTAGAGTAAAAACTTAGGAGAGGATAATGAAAAAGGCCAAAACGGTCATAAATCCATACAAAGTGACGAGCGTCGAAACGCATGAAATATTTCAAAAAATGAGGAAACAACATTCAAATCCAACAACTATAGTCCTAGGGTATCTACAGTAATTTTTGGAGGACATTTGACGTTTTTCGAAAAATTGATCAAATTTGACCGGAATCGCTGTATATAATCCACGGTTTTTCGTTAAAAAGGCTCGGGAGCGAATAAGGCTCAAGTTTTTTTAGTAGTCTCTACGTATGATATAATGAGTATTTGAAAAATATTATAGTCAAATACCTAAGAGAAGATAAGGAAAACGGCCAAAACGGTCATAAAACCATACAAAATTGACGAGTGTCGAAACGTATGAAATACTTCAGAAAATGAGGAACCAAAATTGACGAGTGTCCTAGGGTATCTACAGTAATGTGTGGAGGACATTTGGCGTATTTCGTAAATTGATCAAATTTGACCAGAATCGTAGTACATAATCCACGGTTTTTCGATAAATTGTCTCCAGAGCAAAAACGGCTCAAATTTCGGTGGTATTGTCTAAGTATGATATAATGAGGATTGGAAGAATATTAGAGCCAAAAGCCAATGAGAAGGTTAGAAAAACGGCCAAAACAGTCATAAACCCATACAAAGTGACGAGCGTTGAAACGCATGAAATATTTCGCAAAATAAGGAACCAACACTCAAATCCCACAAGTATAGTACTAATGTATCTTCGGTAATGCTTGGAGGTAATTTGGCTTTTTTTTCGGAAAATTGATCAAATTTGACCAGAATCGCATAACATAATCCACGATTTTTTTTTTATAAAATGGCTTCGACGTAAAAACGACTCAAATTTGGGTGGTGTTCTCTAAGTATGATAAAATAAGGATTTGCAAAATATTAGAGTCAAAACCCTGAGCGAAAACAGCTCAAATTTTTGTGGTACTCTCTACGTATGATAGAATGAGGACTATCAAAATATTAGAGTAAAAAACTTAAGATAAGATAATGAAAACGGCCAAAACGATCATAAATCCATACAAAGTGACGAGCATCGAAACGCATGAAATAATTCAGAAAATGAGGAACCAACACTCAAATCCAACAAGTATAGTCCTAAGTGGGGGTGTTCAGAAAAAACCGAACCGCGGTTAACCGAACCAAATAATCGAAAACCGCACATTTTTTCGGTTCGGTTAACCGCACCGCAAATTTTTTCGGTTCGGTTAACCGAACCGAAAAAAAATTCGGTTATTCGGTTCGGTTTCGGTTCGGTTTCGGTTAACCGAAATCGTACCAATTTTTTATTTTTTGAAAAAAAATTTAAAAAATGTATGTGGCGGTTCGGTTTCGGTTCGGTTAACCGAAATAACCGACCTATATTAGGTTTTTGGTTCGGTTTCGGTTCAAGATAAGGGCAAACCGAAAATTCTGTTAACCGATTTTCGGTTAACCGAAAATTTCGGTTCGGTTTCGGTTCGGTTCGGTTCGGTTAACCGAAATGAACACCCCTAGTCCTAGGGTATCTATAGTAATTTTTGGAGCACATTTGACGTTATTCGAAATTGATCAAATTTGACCGGAATCGCAGTATATAATCCAAGGTTTTTCGATAAAAAGACTCGGGAACGAATACGGCTCAAAGTTTGGTGGTAGTCTCTACGTAGGTATTAATGGGGATTTAAAAAATATTAGAGTAAAAAACTTAAGAGAAGATAATGATAACAGCCAAAACGATCATGAATCCATACATAGTGACGAGCGTCGAAACGCATGAAATACTTTAGAAAATGAGGAACCGCACTCAAATCCAACAAATATAGTCCTAGGGTATCTAATTTAACGTTTGGAGGACATATGCCTTGTTTCTTAAAATAAATCAAATTTCACCAGAATCGCAATACATAATCCACTGTTTTTCGATAAAAAGTTCCAGAGTGAAAACAGCTCAAATTTTGGTGGTATTCTCTAAGTATGATAGAATGAGGATTTTCAAAATATTAGAGTAAAAATCTTAAGAAAAGATAATGAAAACGGCCAAAACGGTCATAAACCCATACAAAGTGACAAGCGTCGAAACGCATGGAATACTTCAGACAATTAGGAAACAGCACTCCAATCCAACAAGTATAGTCCTAGGGTATCTACAGTAATTTTTGGAGAACATTTGACGTTTTTCGAAAAATTGTTCGAATTTGACCGGAATCGCTGTATATAATCCACGGATTTTCGATAAAAAGGCTCGGGAGCGAATACGGCTCAAATTTTGGCGGTAGTCTCTACGTATGATATAATGAAGATTTCAAAAATATTAGAGTCAAAAACCTAAGAGAAGATTAGAAAAACGGCCAAAACGGTCATAAATGCATACAAAGTGACGAGCGTCGAAACGTATGAAATGCTTCAGAAAATGAGGTACCAACACTCAAATACTAACAATTGTTGTCCTAGGGTATCTACAGTAATGTGTGGAGGACATTTGGCGTATTTCGTAAAATTCATCAAATTTAACCAGAATCGTAGTACATAATCCACTGTTTTTCGATAAAATGGCTCCAGAGAAAAAACGGCTCAAATTTCGGTGGTAATGTCTAAGTATGATATAATGAGGATTGGAAGGATATTAGAGCCAAAACCTAAGAGAAGGTTAGAAAAACAGTCAAAATGGTTATAAATCCATACAAAGTGACGAGTGTCGAAACGCACGAAATAATTAACAAAATGAGGAACCAACCTTCAAATCCAACAAGTATAGTCCTAATGTACCTTCAGTAATGTTTCGAGGACATTTGACTTTTTTCGGAAAATTGATCAAATTTGAGTACATTATCCACGATTTTTTGATAAAATGGCATCGGAGAAAAAACGACTCAAATTTTGGTGGTGGTCTCTAAGTATGATAAAATAAGGATTTGCAAAATATTAGAGTAAAAAACCTAAGAGAAGATAAGGAAAACGGCCAAAACGGTCCTAAATACATACAAAATGACGAGCGTAGAAACTAAGGGTGTTCAGAAAAAACCGAACCGCGGTTAACCGAACCGAATAACCGAAAACCGCACATTTTTCGGTTTGTTAACCGCACCGCAAATTTTTTCGGTTCGGTTTTCGGTTATTCGGTTCGGTTTCGGTTCGGTGTTTTGGAGTTTCGGTTAACCGAAATCGTACCAATTTTTAAAAAATGTATGTGGCGGTTCGGTTTCGGTTCAGTTAACCGAAATAACCGACCTATATTCGGTTTTCGGTTCGGCTTCGGTTCAAGATAAGGGCAAACCGAAAATTCGGCTCGGTTAACCGAAATGAACAGCCCTAGTAGAAACGCATAACGAACACTCAAATCCAATAAGTATAGTCCTAAGGTATCTAATTTAATGTTTGGAGGACATTTGGCTTGTTTCGAAAAATTGATCAAATTTGACCAGAATCGCAGTACATAATCCACGGTTTTTTCGATAAATCCGGAGCGAAAACGACTCAAATTTTGGTGGTAGTCTCTACGTATGATATAATGAGGATTTGAAAAAATATTATAGTAAAAAACCTAAGAGAAGATAATGAAAACGACCAAAACGGTCATAAATCTATACAAAGTGACGAGCGTCAAAACGTATGAAATAGTTCAGAAAATGAGGAACTAACACTCAAATCTAAGAAGTATAGTCCTAGGGTATCTACATTAGTTTTTGGAGGACATATGACGTTTTTTGAAAAATTGATCAAATTTGACCGGAATCGCAGTACATACTCCACGGTTTTTCGACAAAAATGGCTCCGGAACGAAAACATTTCAAATTTTGGTGGTAGTCCCTATGTATGATATAATGAGGATTGGAATAATATTAGAGCCAAAAACCTAAGAGATTGTTAGAAAAACAGCCAAAACGGTCATAAATCCATACATGACGAGCATCAAAACGCATGAAATACTTTACAAAATGAAATACTGATCTGCCCATTTTCTACGCATCAAGTTATTATACTCATTATTGGTGTTGAGTATCGTTTCTTAAGTTTTATGTAATTTTGGTCATTTTAAGCACATTTTGGATGCGAACAATAATTGACGCGTTGTTGAAAAGCTTTCCAGAGACTTTTGGCGGCTGCGCTGCAAGCTTGGCGGAGCGTTAAAAGAAGCAAAAAGATATGCGTAAAATACTTTTCGCGGTCCGCTGTGGTGAGCTTGGCGGGCGGCGATGAGGCTCTGCGGGCCGCGGTGAAGAGCTTGGCGGACCATGGTATCTGTATTTTCCTAATTACGTATTTTTCTATTTTACGTTTTCCGGACATTAAGAATTCCCGCGTCTAGGTTTATTCATTCAGAATTTTTAGAGAAAACAAGGAGAGGAGCGGCTAGAAGAAGAGTGGTGGCGGCGGACCGAGGGGAAGGGGAAAATCGCGTCGGAGGGAGAAGGTAGAATTGTGTTAGGAGGCAGTGGGAACCGTCGACGGTGAGCGATCACTCCACTAGTGGAGTCGCCATCATACGGCGGGAAAGCGTTGTGGCCGGACAGCATACGGTGGTGGTGTGTCCAGGTAGTCGGTGGTGAGCTCGTGAGGTAGTACGTTGTGCTTGGTAGGGAAAGGGAAAGGAGGAGAGGAGAGAGAAAAGTAAGAGGTGGGGATTGGTCATTTTATTTCATTATTATTAATTATTGATTGTAATTAACTCAAGCTAATCATGTTACTGTCAATATTATAGACGGATAAACTAACAGAAGTTCAAGAATGGGTATGGTGTGCAGTTTTCGAAAGTACGGGGGTACCGTATGCACAAAGTTAATTTGTAGGGGTACCGCGTGCA
>JBBYHQ010017512.1:0-10355 GCA_038382645.1 Spergularia azorica | reverse complement strand
TATATTTATGGATGTACATACACCTAGAATATTCTAGAGTAGGGTTTACTATATTGTACAGACACATATATATGAATGAACCCCACAATATTGAAATAGGGTTTTGACGGCCTCTTATTCCTCTCTACTCTTTAACAAAATATTTAAAAATTATTGTTGATTACTAATTCTACAATAGTTGCCTAGCCATTGTTAGAGATTAAATCACATCCATTGATTGTTCATCAATAAATCAGATTGACATGCCCCTCCCTCTCCTTGTTGGCTCTGCAGACCTAGCATGATGTACATTGTGTTCACCATTGTTTGAAACTTCAATGTTCTTGGTGCTACCTGGTTTTCGTGGTCTCCCTCTGGCCCTTTTTGGTGCTGGTTCAAGTACTTTGTCCTTATCTGGACACTTTCTCTTTGTATGTTTGCTTGATTTACAAACACTACAATGCATCTCTTGACCATGTCTGGTCAGCTTACCAGGCCTTTTAGGATCTTCAAAAGGGTCTTTTCTTCTGTTCTTTTTTGGCCTCCCTGGTCCTATCTTAATAGGGGGAGGTTGTAGGGGGTACTCGACTATTGGCCAATGTCTTTCTCCCCCAATCGCAGCTATGGACCCCGAGTAACTCCTCAAATAAGCATCCCTTCTCAAATAATCACCAACAAATTCTTCTGCTTTGTGTCTAAGAAAGAAAGCACAAGCCACGGCATGACAACAAGGAATACATGTTAAGTCCTACTTTCTACATTGGCAAGTCTTGGCCGATAGATCGACAACAAATTTGTCTAATTTACATGTTACCTCAAACACCATTTGACTAGAAGGAGATGGAAAACAATTGCGGCATTCATCCTTTTCCTTTTCCTTTTCTAGGTTCTCTTTCACCCTAGGACATATCATGTGTTTACTCTTCTCCATCTCTTCTTTTTTCTTCCATAATCTATTCATGACTTGGCATCTAATCTCTTCTAACATATATATGATATGTTTTGATCGAGCTTGAATGATCCATGCATTGAAGGTTTCTGCCATATTGTTCACAACAACATCACACTTAGTATCTGTCCTCAAAAATTCCCTGCAAAATATTCTTGGATCTTCCGCTTTAAATGCTTCATATGCTTGAGGTGACACTTCATTCATTTAAAAAAATCAGATTAGCACATTCTCTCTCCCCAACCTACTCCACGTCTCCACCAACCACCCCCTTTCTTTTCTCTCTCTTCCACTTCCCCCACCAGTCAACCCACGTTTGCCAAACTGCCCGCAATCCCCAACCACCCTATATTCCACCGTCATTTCGCCACCCTAGCTATCCTGACCGCCGGATTCCGGCAGCCATGCTACCCGTAACCGTGACCGCACATTTAGTATGTTGGTCGTTGGGGCATGAGAATGGGGTGGCCAGTGTGGGTTAGCCGGCGACAGGGCGAGTTTGGTGATTGAAAATGCGGGTGGTAAGGTATTTGTGGGTTTGGCAGCAATGGTGGAAGGGTTGGTGCATGGTGGTTGAGGGGGAGGGGGAGGAGAGAGGAGAAAGGAGAGAGAAACTGAAAGGGTACATGGTTGGGTTTTAATTTTTTTTATTTTTATTTTTATTATGTTATTTTGGATTTAAGAAATACAATTAAAATTATTTTAACGTCAAAGTTACAATGGCTATCCAAGCTTGGTAGCCATTGTAGAATCACTCAATAATAGATAGACAAGATTAAATTATTTGAGGAAAAAATATTGGGAAAATGTAGAAAATTGGCAACGCTTCTATGGTACCCCGGGGTTACTATTTTATTCTCCCCCCCCCCCCCGCCTCATTAGCTGCTGTGTTACATTTATTATGCAGCCCAAACATAAGCTCAGAGGCCCAAATCTCACTTTCTTACCCCTTCTTTATGCAGCAGGCCCAAACCCGGGTCACTCCCTCACTCTCCTCCTCCTTTATGCACTAGTCCAAGGCCCAACCCAATTACATATAATCAAATAAAACCAAAATAAACCAAAATCTCTTACTCTCTCTCCTCCCCTCTCCCTACCCACGACCCACCTCATCCTCGCCCCGTCCCCGCCTCCAGCACACCCAACCCCCACGACCACCATATCCACCACCACCATCTTCACCGCCCCGAGACCTCTAACCCAACCCCCACCCCGCGCCGTCACTACTCCTCTTCTCCTTTGTCATTTTCTATATTTCTTTTCCTTCTCTTTCCTCATTTTTATCCTTCTTAGGCAATATTCAACATTCCGGGGTTTTGGATGTCTGTGCGAGGAGGGGCGGTGGGCAGAATATCATTGGGAAAGAGAATGGATAATGATGGTTGTGCTAGTGGCCGACCGCACCGAAGGTGACTGGGTGGTTGTCGGGGGGGGGGGGGGAGAGGAGATAGAAAAAGAAAAATAATTCAATTTATCACAAAAATATAAAATCATTTTCATCTCATAATGGATTACAAAATTAGATAACAATATTACATCATTTCAAAACGAATATAAATCATTTTAGAACAAAATTATATTCTTATAAAACGTAAATAAATTTTGAAACAAAAAGTAACCATTTTGAAACAAAAAAAAACAACCATTCCAGAACAAATATGACCCATTCCAGAACAAAAAACAACCATTCCTGAACAAAAACCATTCATTCCAAAATAAATAACAATCATTCTAGAACAAAAGCCGTACATTCCATAACAAAAACCAATCATTCCAAAACAAAAAGTAACCATTTCAGAACAAATATGACCCATTCCAAATTAAAAAGCAATCATTCCAAAACAAATATGACTCAATCCAGAACAATAAGTAACCATTCCAGAACAAATATGACCCATTCCAGAACAAAAAGCAATCATTCCAGAACAAAAAGCAACCATTCCACAACAAAAACAACCATTACAGAACAAAAAGTAATTAGATTCTTATAAAACATAAATAAATTTTGAAACAAAAAGTAACCATTTTGAAACAAACCATTCCAGAACAAATATGACCCATTCCAGAACAAAAACCTTTCATTTCGGAACAAATAGCAACCATTCTAGAACAAAAGTCGTACATTACAGAACAAAAACCATTCATTCCAAAACAAATAGCAACCATTCTAGAACAAAAGTTGTACATTCCAGAACAAAAACCAACCATTCCAAAACAAAAAGTAACCATTTTAAAACAAAAAGCAACCATTCCAGAACAAAAAACAATCATTCCAGAACAGAAACCATTCATTCTAGAATAAAAAACAACAATTCTAGAACAAAAGCCGTACATTTCAGAACAAAACCAACCATTCCAGAACAAAAATAACCATTTTGAAAGAAAAAGCAACCATTTCATAACAAATATGACCCATTCCAGGATAAAAACACCCATTCATTCCCTCCACTTGATCCCTTAACCTAAAATTTCCTTGTACAAACTTCTTATTATCATTTCAAACCACACAATATCATAATGGATTTGATGAACATGCATACACATAATTATTCATTTCAGAAAAATAACCATTCATTTCATGATATGAATGGTTATTTTTCCGAAAATTCATTAGATTTAGATATGATTTGTTCTATACGATTTTTATGTTCTATACGATTTTTATGTTCTATATTGATTTGTTTTGTTTGTAAATTATAATGATCTATTTTTGTCGTGTAATGATATGTTTATGCTTTTTACTGATCTGTTTATGTTAAAAAATGCTTTATTTTTGTTCTAAAATAACTTGTGTTCTAAAATGATCCGTTTTTATTCTAAGATGACCTATTTATGCTTTTTAATGATTTATTTTTGTTCTACAATGAACTTTTTATGTCTATTAATTGCTTTTATGATCTCATTAGTTATGATGAATAATGATAGATTGGTAATAATGATTTAATTTTGTGTTATAATGAAAAAAAAAAACAAATAAAATATTGAAATTCATTGTTTTCTCTCTCCTCTACCACACTAACCACCACGCACTACTACACATTTTGCAAATAGTCGATGGCCGATTCTTCCACCACCATTGTGACTTCCTGCCGCCGACCATTCCACGCCGACAACCACTTCATCGCGCCATCATTAAAGTAGATTAATAAAACAGAGAATTTGGAACTTGGTGTATGAAATCATTTTATTTCATTCTGAATTAATTGTGAAATCATCCTACAAAGTGTGCTTATATACTACACAAATGCAGAACCGCTTGTAACAGAATCTAGTCAGGATTGACAGCTACTTGTAACTGATTTATAACTGCCTAGCTTCTTTGTTACTCTTTTCGGTTGGCTGCTGTGCTGGCACACTTGCTTCATTGCTACTGCTCCTTCACTGAGATAACTATACTCTTCATCCCTTCCTCAAGCTGGACTTGAAGGATCAGAGACCAAGCCAAGCTTGGAGACAAAGAATTGATGTTGATCAGCACCAAGTGCTTTAGTGAAGATATCAGTAGTTTGCAGCTTAGACTGAACATAAGAGGTAAATAGGAACCCTTCTTCCAGCTTCTCTCCGACATAGTGACAGTCCAGGCGTAGATGCTCCGTTCTCTCGTGGAAAACAGATTCTCAGCTATATGCTGGGCTGCCTTATTGTCGCAAAAGAGGGGAATAGGCAGTGTCAGAGTGACACCAAGGTCTGTAAGCAGTGAATGAAGCCACACCATTTCACCTGTTGTCTGACTCATAGCCATGTACTCCGATTCAGCGCTTGATTTGGAAACAGTCTTCTGTTTCTTGGTATTCCAAGAGACCAAAGATGGTCCTAAGAAGATGCAAAAACCAGTTAGAGACTTTCCTGTGAAGTGACAAGAACCCCAATCAGCATCAGAGTAACTGGTAAGCTTCATGTTGTTATCAACTGGGTAGAATAGACCAAGGTGGAGAGTGCCTTTCAAATATCGAACCAGGTGTTGAGCAGCTTGAAAATGGGGAAGTCTTGGACATCTGAGAAACTGACTGAGCTGCTGGACCCCATAGGAGATGTCAGGCCTGGTCAAATTTAGATAAAGAAGTCTGCCAACCAGTCGCCTGTAGACTTCAGGATCAGGGATAAGATCGCCCTGATCTGCTGTCAAATGGATGTTCCTTGGGAAAGGGAATGCAACCTCTTTGCAGTCTGTCATATGCAAATCTTGAAGAATATCTACTATATATTTCCTCTGATTCAAGATGACGCCTGCAGAGGACCTGGCTACCTCAATACCAATAAAATACCTCAACAATCCAAGACCTTTGATGGAGAATGCAGCATCCAAGGTAGATTTAGTCTTAAGTATATGATCTGTATTGTTCCCAGTTTGGATTAGATCATCAACATAGACTAATATCAGTGTAAACAGACTCTCTTTGTTGTATATGAACAATGAATAATCTTGCTTGGACCTTTGAAACCCTTGCTGCAATAAGAACTTTGTTAATTCAATATTCCATTGTCTTGAGGCTTGTTTCAGACCATAGAGTGATCTTCTTAGCTTGCAAACCATCCCTTTGACTGCTTTATCATATCCCTCTGGAAAATTCATGTAGACTTCTTCATCCAAATAACCATGAAGAAAGGCATTGTTAATGTCAAGTTGGTGCAGTGGCCAGCTTCTTGCTGAAGCTATTGCAATAAGGCATCAAATAGTAGTAAATTATGCAACAGGAGAAAAGGTATGCTTAAAATCCTTGCCTTTAATTTGGTTGTACCCTTTTGCCACAAGTCGAGCCTTATACCTTTCAACACTGCCATCCGGCCTGAACTTCACTTTGTATACCCACTTAGACCCAATTGGCTTCTTTCCTGTTGGCAAATCAGTAATTTCCCAGGTCTGATTAACTTCCAAAGCTTCAAGCTCCTTATGCATAGCTTCCACCCATTATGGGTCTTGCAGAGCTTGTTTGTAAGTTGTAGACTCAGGAGTTGAAAGTACTCTGGATAGAGAGGCCAAGTAAGTAGAAGAAAATTCTTTGAGACTTTTATCTTGCAATACCAAATTGACAGCAGATGTAGGAACAACACTGTCAGGGACATTATGTAGAATATATCCCTAAAGTTTTGTAGATGGTCTTCTGATTCTTGTTGGTCTTGAATTCAAATATTCATTGATTTGTTCAGAATCTGGAGCCATTGTGGAATCAGGAAAGGAATCTTCAGGAGATGTTTCAGTGATATCAGGTATTTCTTGCTCATGCTGATCAGGAGATGTTACTGACTCTGGAGAAGCTTGCTGAGGAGGAATAGATAGGCTGAGGTTGTCTATAGAGATATCCATTTCATCTAGGAAGGTGTCAGGTATCATCCCAGGGTTGTAGAGAGTAGGTTTCAGTTGCTCAGCTGCTGATTTCCCTGTAAGAAAAGGAAAGACATCCTCTTTGAAAATGACATCCCTGCTATTAAACACTTTACCAGTAACTAGCTCATATAATTTGTATCCCTTTTGGCCAAAAGGATAACCAAGTAATACACATTTTCGAGCTCTGGGAGAAAATTTGTCTGAATCATGCACTGCAGCATAACAAAGACAGCCTATGACTCTCAGATAATCATACTCTGGTGGCGTCTGCAATAATAATTTAGATGGAGTTTTCCAGTTTAGGACAGAGCTTGGCATCATATTTATCAGGTGAGTTGCTGCTAGTATAAGCTCCCCCCAAAACCTTTTAGGTAGACCCGACTGAATCAATAGAGCACTTGCAGTATCCAACAAGTGTCTGTGTTTTCTCTCAACCCTTCCATTTTGCTGAGGACAACCTGCTATACTCCTTTGATGCATTATACCATGTTGAAGAAATAGCAGATGACAAGCTTCCTGTACAATCTCAGTACCATTATCTGATCTGAACATTCTGATCCTTGCATTAAACTGAGTTTGCACATAAGCTATAAAAGCTTCAATGGTTGGACAAACCTCTGTCTTTTCTCTTAGTAGATATGTCCATGTTGTTCTTGTGTGATCATCAAGAATAGTCAGGAAATAAGTTGCACCAGTTATTGACTTAACTCTATAGGGACCCCAAAGATCAACATGAATCAAATCAAATGACCGAGAAGCAATAGAATCACTGAGATGAAATGGAAGCTTATGATGCTTAGCCAAGATGCAAATTTCACAATCCAAAATCTTATTTGCATTATCAGTAATTTCTGTTACATGTTTCAATTTGCCTAATGACCCATGACCAAGTCTTGAATGAAATAGATAGTCATTGGGTTTTTTTTTTTGCAACATTTGCAGAGACAACTGACTTATTCATAGAAATTGAACTAGAGGAGTTGCTTGCAGGATGAAACACATACAATCCAGCATTCCTTGCACCAAATTTTGCAGATGACTCAGGTGTATGGCCCTGAATATGACACCCATTTGCAGTAAAAGTAACCATCAGCCCATTATCATCAATAAGTCTTCCTAAAGACAGTGGATTGTGCTTAAAATCAGACACATAGAAGACATTCTTCAATGATATTTCAGGTGTCAGGTTTATACTTCCAACTTGTTGTACATACTTAAAGGAGCCATCAGGAATAGTCACTTTGATAGGTGAATTTAGCTGCTGAATATTACTGAATAAAGATAATTCATGGCACATATGATCGGATGCTCCTGGGTCTAATAACCATGGTGCATTATAGGAGGCAGATAGTACAGTAACCATACCTGCCATAGTGAAGGACTCAGAAGAATAGGATGCAGAAGATCTAGCTGCAGAAAGACCAATAGTTTGCTGAGAGGGCTGTTTTTGCAACTGCTGATATACCTGATCTACCACAGACTGATCCACCCTGATGTAATTCCTAGTTGATTGATCTGTAACATATACATGAGGATTTGCAGGTGGATTTATCCCATAGAAAGGCCTGCTGGTGGTGTGTCAAAATGTTGAACAGGTGGCGAAGCTGTGGTGGTGTGCTGCCAGCTTGGGATCTCCTAGCGTTGGTTTTGAGCCTCTCCACCAGGTAGGATACCCTATCACTTTGAAACAGTCCTTGGTTTTATGACCTAGTTTATCACAATGAATGCACTCAGACTTCTTGTCTTGCCTGTCAGATTTAGGCCTTTTTGCTTCCCTTGTGTTGGAGCTGTCAGGATTTGTCTGATTATCAATATTGCTGCTATACTGGGTTGCAGAGGGCTTTGGTGGATTATAGGAAGCCATGGCTATGTTGTCAGGTAGCATGGGCATGGATTTGGCTTAAGACTCAAGCTTCTGTAATGTAAAGAAAGCTTGATTGAGTTTGGGGAGTGGATCTGTTGCTAGTATTTGGTCTCTAACATGGCCATAATCAGGTTTCAGACCATTCAGAAACTGTAACAACTTATCCCTGTTGTCTCTATCCATTATCCTCTTTAGAACTTGACATGTACACTGACTTAGAACTCCACAATCACAGACAGGAATAGGGTCTAAACTAGCAATATTCTGCCACACAGAGTTCAATTCACCATAGTAGGCAGCCAAAGTGCTATTTCCTTGAGAAATTTCAGACAAATGTTTCTTCAATTGAAAGAGAAAGGGAGCATGAGTCTGACCATACCCCTCATGGAGCTCATCCCAAATTTCAGGGATCATGGAATGCAAAAGCCACCAGAGCACTGTATAATCCACCCTCATCCAGTCATAGTGAGTGTCATCAGATTCTGCAGGTTTAGGTAGCTTGCCAGTGACGAATCCAAGCTTGTTTTTGGAATTCAGGAACAGTTTCACATGCCTCATCCAGGTAACAAAGTTTGCACCATTGAACTCTTCCACTGCAATCTTTGTAATAGCCTGATCTCCATTTGTCAAATAGAAAGGATCTTTGTAAGAGTTTGGAGCAGAACTTGAGTTGTTTGGTGTTGACATTGTGTCCACCATTTTGATTTTGTTGTTGATAGATAAATGTATCTTCCTGCAGAAGATTCAACCAACAAACTCCACAAATTAACCAACACAAGTTGATTTGGACCAAATTCTGAGTATGATTTCACTGAGTTTGTCAGCGAAAAGAATATCTAGATGAAATCGATACAATTAACAGCTGAAATTATTCTTCAACTGCTCAGAAAACCAGAATTCCGCTAGTTTTGCGAAATTCAACAGGAATTTCTCTGATATTCTGCAAATAAGGCAGAATGTCACTGAAAGTGCAGCGATTTTGAGCGAAGACAGGAATTTGTTGCTTCTTGCTAACGATCGATGAAAATCAGCTGGTTTCAACTGATTTTGGCGAAATGCGTCTCGAATTCACTGATCAGTAGGTCGAAGAGTGAATTCTTGGAGAAGCGATCGAACTTTGGGAAAACACTACTGAATTCCAGCAAAATTGTGCAGAAAGTCGTTGGAAACCAACAGAATTTGCGTTGATTTCTTCGATTGAAAGCTTCTCGAATACACTGCTTATGATTGAACAGTAATTCTAGGAGAAACTTCCTAAATTTTGTGTAATTTGGAGCTAAAATGTATTAGCGTAATGCGGAAGATTGGTAATTTTGGAACATTTTTAGGCTGATACCATAATAAAACAGAGAATTTGGAACTTGGTGTATGAAATCATTTTATTTCATTCTGAATTAATTGTGAAATCATCCTACAAAGTGTGCTTATATACTACACAAATGCAGAACCGCTTGTAACAGAATCTAGTCAGGATTGACAGCTACTTGTAACTGATTTATAACTGCCTAGCTTCTTTGTTACTCTTTTCGGTTGGCTGCTGTGCTGGCACACTTGCTTCATTGTTGCTGCTCCTTCACTGAGATAACTATACTCTTCATAGATCAATCACTTCGTTGCGCAAATGATGGCCGATTCTCTCTCCAATTATCAACCACTTAAGTAGATCAACCACTTATTTCGACAATGGCGAAAGGTCGATTCCCTCTCCTTATTTCGACAATGGCGAGAGGTTGAAGCGTGCGTTGGTGGTGGTTGTGTCGCCGGTGGGAAGCTGGGCAGGTGGGGGAGGTCGTGCTAGTTGTCGGGAGAAAAAAGGGGTAGGGAAAATGGGAGTCGGCTCTTCGAGGGAGGGAGTCGAGAAAAGGGGTGGTGTTCAAGGTGGTGATCGGTTATAGGGGCTGCCGCAGCTGGTGGTGCGTGGTGCGATGCATGGTCAGTGGCAGGGTGCCCGTGGGTGAGAGTATGAGAGGGGAAGGGGGCATGATAGAGGAGGGAGAGGAGTCAGGCTAAATGTATATGACATATACACTTGTAATTGTATATGGGGGGTAAGATGGTATTTTCACCACTTTTAATGACTCACATACCTCATTCTTACTCTCAAATGCACACTCACCGATAACAGATTACTACTCAAGAATTAACATCTCAATTCATACTCAAAGATGTCAATTAAGAATACATCAAAACAAACCACTCACAAATGATAATGTCAACTCAAATATGAAAATGTCAAC
>JBBYHQ010017483.1:0-10357 GCA_038382645.1 Spergularia azorica | reverse complement strand
AGAGAAGTAGGTCAATTCCACCACTAATGACAAAGCAGTGAAAATCAGCACAAGAATCCAGTGCCACCGCCACACCAGCAATGTAATCAGAACCATAAGGAACGTGGTCGCCAGCATAACGATTACAACGGCTGTGCCTGAAACAACATGAAGAGGTTAAGTTCAGGACAATTTTATTTTAATGATTTCCCTCCACAGAACAAATAACAGACTTGCTGATACAAGGAAACAAAAATAAAGGATGAGGAGAGGATGTCATTTTACATTGAAGCCCCAACACTGTTGATGTCTAAAATTTTAAAACTGAGATTGAAACAAAGTTTGGTGATCGTTTAATTTTGTCTTTCTTGGATACTTGATTTGGTTTGTACTGATTTTAACAGCATCTTTATGATCAGATGCAGAAAACTCTGCCAAGTGTCAACTCCTGGTATCAAGCAGCCAGGCTTCTGCAGATTGTCGATTACAAATCCTCAAAATCCAAACAGTAAAAATTAGTTTGTTTCCTTGACTTTATTTTCTATGTAAAGCTTTTTTTTTGTGACTTTGATATGTTTAATTTGTTGAGACAAAACTCTAGCGAATTCAGTCTTGATTGTAACGAGTCTAGAACATGATCCATCAATAAAGAATATGGAAAGATATGACACCCAATAATATGCACAAGGAAAAATATAACTCACCATAAGCATTTCCGATCTGACTTTGGTTTCTGAATCCAGCTGTTACAGCTATGCAGAGAATCATAAGAATCCAGTTGATATCTGGAATGTAAATTTGTCCCTGAAAATTCTTTGAAGTATGTACTACTTTCACTCTTGGAAAGCAGCCTAGAGCAAGAGCTTGCTTTATGATAGAAAATGTAGCAGATATGGTTGCCTGACTTGCAACAATAGCTGCCAGTGTTGCTATAACAAATACTGGCCAGTAGATGGTGTCTGCAATGAAGAAAAACAATACGAAATCTAATAACCATCAAGAACATCCCATGGACAGATCGAGAATGTGTAGAACAATGCTCTGGAAGATCTAAATGGACATAACAATTAACTACATTTTTTAAAATACAACAACTTTAGCCCAGCGCCTGTAACGATGCTGGCCGATTGCCAGTAACTTTCATTCTTTTTTTTCTTTTCTTTTTTGTGGTTTCGAAGGGAGTGGGAGAGAAGGGGTCTTAGAAGTATGCAGCCATACAATCACAGTGTATCAGCTAAGAGAGTCCTAATATACCATCGTCAATTGATCTCTAGAATTAGTTCTCCTTTTCCGTACTCGGCAAGCCAATAAAGACCTGCTTCTTCCTCAGCCAGTATGTTTCTAAAAGTCATTACTTTCCAGTTGCTCACTCCTGGTTCATGTGCCCATAGACACACCAATTCTACTAGTAAAAAAATAATATCATGTTCAAGGAGAGACCTGGTATTGAGCGGTAGAACGCATCAACCGCATGTTCTTGATGATTGACCAGATACGCAGCTTGTCCGGAATATGCTAAAAGAAGGCAGGGGAACACAACAGTTGTGAATGCGATTTGTACAGCCAGTACGGGATAATGACCTAAATCAGCAAAAAGTGCTTCCGTCCCTGCCATATTTATGATTTAAGTGTTATATGGAAAACACAGATTCTTCATCTAAACTACTGATAACATGAACAAGACAACTTGAAGATTCTCTCTGTCAACTCATTCAAGAAAAAGAAAGTACTTTACCAGTTATACTGAGCATGATGCCTCCTAGTGAAGTCCAATTATCTCTTCCCCCCTTCCTGAGATAGCGATATACGTAGACAGGTGAAAATGCCTTCAGAACACTGCTGTCATGTTTCCATATGTTGTAGATGCCAACACCTCCAATCATTAGAAACCACAGCAACACAATTGGAGCAAAGAGCCAGCCAACTTTATCAGTACCATAATGTTGCAGGCTAAATAAACCAACCAGTATCAGCACAGCAACCAGTACTACCACATCTGCATAGCATTGAAAGAAGACGTAGTGGCTGTCAGGAACATAGCTGAATGCCGAGTTCATCGTGTGAAAGCAAATTAATGGAATAATGATCCGCATATAAATAAATCAAACCAAAATCACAGAGGGAGATTACCAGTACTCATTTTGGGGTGGTCCACCTTGATTCCACCTGCAGCTGACAGAACTGCCATGAAAAACAAAAGATGGGTTACATTGTTTCCACAAGACTAAGTGTGAAGTTCTGAAGAGGCTAAGTTCAAGAGAATTACTCTATCTGATTTTCCCTTAAAAAAAAAAGAAAGAAATAAAGAACAAATGGTAAATGGTCTGTGTTACCAAGTGGTAAATGGTTAGCCGACCCCAAATCATTTAGGGGCTAAGGCTGGGTTTTTTTTTCTGTTGTTGTTGGTGAAAATGGTCAGATTGCAGAACTCAGAATTGGGAACCTAAGCCTGTTAAACCAGGAAGTTCCCATTTCCTGTTCCAAAATTACTCCTAAATTACCTTTGATGTTCTTTTGATTAACATGCCCGTCTTATATTTCCATCATCAAAATGAAGTGCAACGCCTTAATATGTGACTAGGGAGGCAAAAATGGAGATAATATGATAATTGAGTAGAAATAGATAATATAATAATATCTTTGCTAATAATTTATAACATAAATAAACTGACATTTATTTATAACGAGTATAGCAATCTAAATATGCAGCTGAGGTGCGGGCCGGGCATGCAAACTAGATTCCATCAGTACCACAAGTTCTCGCTATTGAATATAAATTAGGTATCTTGTCTATGCCAAGAAGAATTTATTCTACCACATAATCCTCTTACATAACCAATCAATAAGAAATTATTTAAGGGTTATGTGCCAAAAGGAAATAAAACTGCAATAGGGAGCATGAAATTTAGACAGGGAATCCATGTTGCAAGAGGAAGATCTATGGTAGTTGGTACTACCTGATATTGCTGGAGTGAGTATCCCATCTCCAATGACCATGCAAGTGCCAACCAAAACAAGTAGAAGAAGCCCATTTTTCCGGGATGCGAATTTCTCTAGCCATTGCTTGGTTTTTGCAGCAAATGAACTTTCATGAACCCTTGAACGACTATATGTTGTCAAATCTTCATCAGTTCTATGCCGATTTGGGATGGTATTTATATTTGCATGTCTACATAGCAATGAATACAGAGCAAAAGTTCCTCCTGGTTCAGTTAAACAGCATGCGTCATCAATATCAGGAAATAAGCTATAATTTCAGTGTTCTGATATACTCTTATTAACAAAAATGATGCTGAAAATCATGTGCAGTGCAGACATAAGAAAGAAAGGTAAATTATATTTTCGACATGACTCAGCCCCTCAGATTTGACATGATGAGACTACAGCTATAAGGGAACTGTTTAAATAATAGATAGCTCAGACAGCAATTGAAATATGGGTGTACATGTATCCTTCTTCCACCATTGTAACTCAGCAGCTTTTACCTTCGTAGATACATGTCCAAATGTTCACCTTTGCACATTTTATCGGCAGAGAAAAGCAAAGTCATCTAGGTCATTAGTAGTTCCTTACATTAATCTGAAGACCTAATGCATATGAAGCTCCTATCTGAAAAGTATCAATGTACATGGGGGATGCAAGACATAAAAAATAAATGATATAACAGAGTGCTCCCACAACAAATATGAACATAACCTATAACCATTGTCCATACAAATCTAGATAAAATATTCCCAAACAGAAGATCCACACTCACACTTACTAAGGATCAACAAATGTGTGTTGGGTTAAGAAGCTTGATCGGATTCAATTAACGGATATTTGCAAGTTTTTAGAAAACTCGTACATATATTGACTAGGAAATGTGATAAAATATGAATTTGCTGACGGCTCGGACAGTGTGAACTGGATGATTATTAGGTGAGTTGAGATAACAATTGCAGTAAAAGTGTATACTTCTACAGGTAAAATGTTTACCAAAGGAATCTAATAGCATAACACCTAGTAGTTATAGGAATCATCTCAACCAGTGAAGCATCAGTTGAAGAGGATAAAGACAGTCCGTTAAGCTTTAGATAGAGTCATATGAGTGTCGCCGCAGTAGCAATATCAATGGTGAATCACAAACCAAACAAAATCTAGTATAACATCTTGCATTAAACAGTTTGATTAGTACCTTGACCATTATCATTTGCTCTGCAGACAATGAACACATACTTCAGCAATGGCACCAGAGTCAAGGAGTATATTATCAATGAAAGTGCGCCTATGACATCCTCTCGGTCGCGTACTCCACGGGGAAATGTATTGTAAAAAACATATAAAGGAGATGTGCCTAAGTCTCCATAGACCACGCCTAGACTTTGGAATGCCAGCCGTAGAAGCAACAATGTTGAATATTTCTACAGGAATCAATTGTGGAGTTAGCTAAAAGGTCAAAATATAACTACAGCAGTATGATGAAACTGTAGAGAAAGAGATAGTCATCTAAATTCATGAGTGTTGGACCTACTCCAGCCACACCCAAAGTTGCAAGACACGCATTCAAAATATCAATGTCTTCACACACATTCTTATTTCTCTAAGAATTTCGGAAGCAGTCAGCTATAATAATTTCTCAAGGAATTTTAATTGATAGTACTGATACTATATGATGGAGTTCCAGTGACAGATACCGGAGTAACTTGGCTGTATAAACATAAGAATTTCCCACAAACCCCTGTGGGTAATCTCCATACATAATCGCCAGGACATACTAAAAGAAACTCAGCACAAGAAATCCCAGATTTTCATATCAATGCTTCAACTACAACGAATGAAAAGCAAAGCGCGAGCAACTGGGAACCGGGTTATCCATTCCAAATTCATAAGACCACCAAGAGTCTGTACGACTGTTAGTGGTCTCATAGTCTGAGGCATAGTTACGAGACCACAAAATCGACCATCACTATCGCAAATTACGAATGCCAAAAGCCTACAGATGCATAATTATACTCCTACCAGGAAAATTCATTGCAAATCACAAGAGAAGACATGAAAACAATTCTTCTAAATGAAGTTTGGGTAAGATGAACACCAGTTATATAACATGAACTTATTATAAAAATATAAACCAAACATAATTCTAATCTCACCTTTTCTGTGAAACCATTCTTAAGCTTTCCAGCCTCCTCATCCATGGGCTGGTCAAGCTTCTGATCCAAATCCCACATATTACCTCTATTATTGGTATCTTCCCCAATAGGCTCCATGGGATTAACGATTCAGCTAACTCTAAATAACACCGCTTTTCGACCGGGTTTTACCTCAACAGATTAACCCCTCCTGAGAACATAACCAGCTATAATTGACTCTCTGCAGCAGAAAACCCAAAAGTCAAAGGCATAAACTTTCAAACTAACCCTTCATGCACAAGCTTCTACACCCACTTCTGCAACATTCAAGTACAATTCACTCATTTTAACATACACAACTCTCTTCCAACTAGTTCAATCACACATTCCTCAAAAAACCCAACTCAATTTTCTACAGAAAAACACCAAAGATTCATCTTTAAGCTAACAGCATAGTATATATCAACAATTCACATGAAATAGTAATAATAATTTACACAGATCATTCATAACAATCCTAAGCTCACCTCAATCAATCTCATTTTCTAAATCAAGTACAGTAAAAAAGGAAGATTAAATAATTCTCAACCACACAAAATTAAATAAAAAAACCCAGATTTTATTCTGAAATTGGACACATACCCATTTGAGGAAACAGCTTGGTGGGCTCCAAAGAGACAAAATTTGGACAACAACCCACTTTTAAGAATTCTGAATTCTCAAAAAAAAAAAAAAAACACCTGATTGCAGCTTGCTGCTTTAGATGATGCTCAAGTCTAAAAGTTGAGTAAAAATTAAGACGAAAAAAATGGCCAAAAAGAGAAAGAAAAGAAGAAGTTTGTTTAAGCAACTTCAAATGGCTGCAGATTTAGAAAAGAAAAAAAAAACAAAGACTTTGTTTTTCTACATAATGTTTTTGCTACAGAGCTAATAAGCTAACAGACAAGAACTGCCACCACTTTTAGAGAGAGAAAGAGGGTAATAAAGTTAATAATCTGGTGTTGCATGTGTACTAAATATAGTAAAGTATTAGCAGAAAATCAAGGTGGTAAACCAGACAGTTAATTGTTAATTAAAAAAATGAGTAGCTTCGTACACAAGATTGTTGTTATTAATATAGTTTTAATTAAGGAATGATTGAGATCTAAGATTGTATACGTTTTATTAATTTCATGGCTGCTGCTGAAATAGTGAAATTGGTGGTGGGGGCCAGTTGCAAAGTCAGATTGTCAGAAGGCCATCGGCGTTCTGTGGATCACTGGATCTTACGCACTTGCTGCATTTTTTGTGTGTTTTTATATGCGTCATCGACACCAACATTTTTCTGTGCAACACTATTACATTAGTCTTCAACGAACTTGTACTGTTCTGTTCTTCACTGTTTAGTACTGTGTACGCTATTTCGCTTCGAAAATATCGCGACTACGTTAACAACTTGCGTTACATCGCTCGCATGTCATAAAAATGTGGTATTTCGTTGTTGCAATTGTAATAAGAAAATAAAAACATGAGAACAAATTGCGATGCGGCCGCCATAAATTTATTTCTGGTTCTTAAAAAAAAAAAAAAAAGATGTTTGCTGGTGGACTCTATTAGATGTTGCAAACAGATCATTTGATTGGGTTTGGATTGGATTCATTTGTATCGGTATCAAATTCGGGTCATAATTTCTTCGGGTTTTAATCGAATTGGATCGACATAATCCGGGTCCAAATCTACATTTATTTGAGTCATTACGGCTGGAGCAGATTTTGGGTGCTATCACTCCTATGCGTATATTTTGCACCACGGAACACTAATAAAAATTTGAGTTTGTACTTATTTTGAGCATGTAGACAATGCGTTGTTTGAGGTCATGTATTGTGATTTGTGAGTTGGGTCATTTTCGAGTCAATGGGGTACCTCAATTTCGAACAAGTCCCATTCGGATTGGGTCAGATCAAGATTTAGGTCATATTTTAGGTTGTAATATTTAAATCTTGGTAGCGGTTTTCGAATCAAATACGGAGTATTCAAGTGTGGGTCAACTATCTCAAGTCTAGTAGTTTTATTATTGAACTCGTAAATTAAACAGCTACACCTAGCAAACTGTCAAACGGATCACATGGATCATGTTCGAGTGGTCATTTCGAATTAGGGCACTCTCGAGTCTCATTGACGCCTATTTTGGGTCGATATATTATTTCGGTTGAGTTCGTAACAGTTCACTTTTGGAATATTAAGCGCCAAGGGCAATTTAGAATGATTCGAGTTTTTGACTTAATTTAAGCGTGTATACCGTCCAATATTTGAGGGCTTACACTATGAATGGAGTGCGGGAAAACTAAACATAACTTTCATATTGGTAAATTTGGGTTATCAGTGGGCTTGATTCCCATTGTATTATTAGCTCTTGGGCTTTCACTCCACTCAATTCAATTTCCAGTGTTAGAAACTTTATTACACAGTCATAGAATAAAACCGAAGCGTTGTCTTTTTCTGAAAATAAATGATAACTAGTGTTTCTATCATTTGTTAGATAACCCCAGAAGAAAATACAATAGTGAAGTGACCGTTCTTTACAGAATATCACTCGACTTATATGGCGAATACATGTTATCCATAAATTAAGGATCACCAAATCATAAAACCGTTGCACTATATATCTCAGTAGTAACTAGTAAGGAGCGATTGCCCAAGTGAAGCTAACCAATCCACCACTCTATTTGCTTCTCTAAGGATGCGTGAAATCATTGGTCAAATCTCACTAGGCTTACGCATACTTTAATGATGAAAACCACGAACTAATGAGTTTGTTTGTGACATCTCAAAACTCCTTCAATAAATATAGATTTATCAACTTTAACATGAATGTCTTTGTCACCTAACTCTTGTGTTAGAATGATACTGTCTCTAAGTGCTTGAGCTTCAACAACACCGTCCTAGATTGGTAACCTGGGCGTCAATGAAGGCGCCGAAGGAAGAAGCTAGATTGATAACTAATCACTTAGAAAATTAGCGCGTATGAAAATATGGAGTCTTTGATCATAATTTTTTTTTTGTTTGTTACAAAGATAAGGTTGATATTACAACGTAATTTGACTTACCCTTATTTGATATGTTAAGGAGCAAAACTCAAAGTTGGCATTGCATATGAAATGAAAACTGCTGTAGAGCGCTAACCTTCCTGGGTAATGACTTAAAATAAATAAATAAAGAAAAGATGCTGAGAGAAACTATTAGACTTCTTTGTTGCGTTGAACAAAAAAAAAACAAGGTAAAATGAATATGATAAATACGATGGACATAATGTGAAATCTAACACTAAACTCTATAAAAGCGCGCACTCGAACAACTGAACGGCCGCTGGCCAGTAGTAGAGACTAGAGATATTGGTTGAGGAGAGATTTTTGTTGAGGAGACCAAACCAATTCTGATCCAAACCTTATTTGAATTGATTTGAATCGACTTGACCCAAAATAAGAGACTTGAAATGATGCAAAATAACGACATCACAATTAGACTAGTCACTCAAATTAATTTCAATTTAATTAATGACATACAATCACAAAACTATGATCCGAAATAACCCGATAAAATGACCGACCTATATCCAATTGACTCAATCCCAAAACAAAACCGATAGAGACAAATCCGAATCTGAATTGACCCGGTATATACTAATAACTCGATACAAAATAACCCAAACCAAATCCAACCCAAAATCCGTTTGCAATTGAACTGTGACGTTAAAGGCAACTCGAAGATCTACTGTCGCGTGTCGGACAAGATCACAAGACCATAGGACCCGTAGGCCGTAGCCGAGCCTCGAATAATCAGTCGGGTCAAGACGTTAGGGCGCATCCCGATCCCGGTGCGACTCAAGAAGTAGTTTCAGGGCTCACACAAGCAAGCGAGTGAGAGAGTGATGGGCAAAACCTTATCAAACCAATAAACAACACCACTTTGCATCATCAGTCTCTGAAGAAGAAGAAGAAGAAGAAGAAGAAGAAGTCGAACAACAATCTGTGTGTGTTGAACAACAGAAACAAACAATGGCAGGAGGAACAGGAAGGAGTATTCTGACCCTATCTCTCTCCTCAAACTTGATTTCTCGCACACTTTTCAACCCTTCTAAACACTGTCTTCTCCCCAAACTCCATTTCCCACAAAGGGTTTTACTAGGGTTTAACCCCATCTCCACTTTCACAACAACATCAGCATCAGCAACAGCAACAGCAGCAGCAGAAACAGCAGCATTTGTTGAGCAACAGGAGCAGGAACAGCTGTTAAACCCTGCAAAACAGCAGTCAATCCTTCTTGAGAAACTCAGGCTTAGGCACCTCAAAGATGGGCCTAAAACCCCTGAACTCAGAAACCCACTTTCTAAAACCAAAGTTTTTGATGCTGAAAGTCTTAAATTGAAGAAACAGAATGTGGGTTCTACTGGTTTTGATGAGTTGGGTTTGGGGGAAGAGATTCTGGCTGCTCTTTCTGAAATGGGTATTTCTGAGCCTACTGAAATTCAGTGGATTGGTATTCCTGCTGTTCTTGAGGGTCAAAGTGTTGTCTTGGGTTCGCATACCGGTTCCGGCAAAACTTTGGCCTATTTGTTGCCTGTTGTTCAGGTTATTTCTGTTCATTCTTTGAATTTATATTAACATTTGTCTGGTTTGTTTGCATTTTTCTGTTTGGGATGTTTAATTCTGAATTGGGTTTGTGGGTGTTAAGGAAGTATTGTTCAGCTAAAATTGTGTGGCTTATTAAAGAAGTAATTGGTTTGGTACGAGCTAATGTATAGTGCGTTCTTCAAAAGCTGGTTTAATTTTGGATTGGATTAAGGTAGTTTTGTTTGTGAGTGGCTAAAGATTGTAGCTTTGATCATGTCTAAGCTGTAGAATCGTGTTAAGCTTGTTGATGATGTTGAATTCGCGCCTTTTACTGTTGAAATTAACATGTTTATATGATATAGGTTGATTACAAAGGTTTTGCTACTTCAAATGCTGTTTAGTCGAGCTCAACTCAAAGTATGGGTCGTTCTTCTGATGTTGAGAGTCATTACGATTGTATTTGGTGTTGCAGTTATGTGGCCATTTTCCTGGTTAATTGTGGGGTTTAGATATCATATGGAGTCTTTAAGTTCATGGATGCTGAGTATACTCTTGTTGGCTAATGATGAAGGGAATTACAAATTCTGCATTTTGTTGGTATAGCTTTTGAAGCGGGATGAAGATATATCAGGGATTTTAATGAGACCTAGGCGTCCACGAGCTATTATCCTTTCG